>JTDE01010004.1:1790-13728 GCA_014338405.1 Paragonimus skrjabini miyazakii | reverse complement strand
GGTCTGACTGCCGTGGAGCCCCAGGTGTGGCACAGCGGGATCTAACGGGGTATACCCCGTTATATGTATATATATATATATGAGTGGGCAGAAAATAGGATAACGCACTGGCAGCCGTCAGTGAAGTCTGCAGCCGGCGAAAACATAGACCAACAATCTTCAGAATCATAGGCATTTATGGCTGGAAGATAGAGGGGTTGTAGCTGAAATGGTGGAAGTGGGAATCAATGTTTCCATCAGATAAATACCGAGCATCAAAGTTGGTCATCATCCGTCCGATAAGTGAGCATTGACTCGCTACCTTGAAGCATAATCAATAAGCAGTAAACAAAACAAAACGCACGTTTTCAATGATAGGGTGTGACGTGTTATGCATGTTTACACCACACCGTAGGTAGAAACAATCAGGTGATAACGTAGACCGTTTTCCATCGGAAATACTACCAGGGAAACAAGCTGAATATATTATTCTGATGTGTAACTAAGCAACAACCGTGGCGACATAGTTTTCATTCGGAATTACTGTGATATTTCGTGTACACTGCGATGTGAACACAACGTGGTCGAAAATTACAAATGCTATTATATCTCCAAAACCGCGCGAAATTGAGCGTTTCTGCAAAATGGAAATATGTATTCCACCACAAATATTCTGATGGGAGCATTTTTGGGACGTAAAATCGATTAGGCGAACTACACAATTGCCATTCGCCGGGATGGTGCTTCAAGGCCGAAGCGATTTGAAAACGGCCATTTAGGCGCGGAAAGTTATTTTTCAAATTTTTCATGAAATATTAAAACGCATATCGCGGGAGAAGTACACATGTCTTATGGAGTATAATAAAAGCGTTGCAATGAGAAAAATCAGTTATACGTAAAACTTGTCCACGTTCGCACTTTTGTTGGAAAAAATGTGTCGACATTTTTGTTGACAAAAGCTTCATATTGGCTTTCCCCATCGATCGTACGTCCTTAAAATGCTTCCATGGGAATTTTCGTGGTAGAATACATAACCAGCCTGGCAGAAACGCTCGATTTTGCGTGGTTTTGTAGTCATGATTGAATTTGTAATCCTCGACCACGTTGCGTCTACATTGCATTATACACGAAATATCACAGTAGGTCCTAATTAACGCTATGCTGCCACGTCCGCTGTTTAATTGTTCACCTGAATTACATGTTCAGCTTGATTCCTTCGTAGTATTTCCATTGGAAAAGGGTCTACGTTTTAACCTGGTTGTTTCTACCCACGCTAAAGTGTAAACATGGATAACACGTCCCACTCTATAAGTAACAACGCGCATATTGTTTTGTTTATTGCTTATTGACTATTCTTGAATACAGCTCACCACGTGTACACGAGTCAGTGCTCATTTGTTCGACAGATACTGAGCAAATCTGATATTCATTATTTGTCTGACGAAAACATTGATTCCCACTTCTACCACTTCAGCTACAACCCTCCTATCTTCGTATCATGGACGATTATGATTCCGATGATAGTTGGTCTATGGTTTCACCGGCTACAGACTCCACTGACGGCTGCCAGTGTGTCATCTCATTTATATCCAGAACTGAAGGAGATCATTACAACTTATGCCCAACGGTCTGAATACACGTATATTCTGAATTCTCCCGATTTCTGCTTATCAGCGTTGATCATAGCTTAAGTGAACTGGACGGGGGAGTTTTTTGTGTGAACGCAAACCACATAATTAGGCGTTGGTCATGGCTTAAGTGAACTGGACGGAACAGCTACTAGCCCGAATACATGCGACATACTTAGACGTTGATCACATTTTAAGTGAACTGGATGGAGCAGCTACCAGTGTGACCGCATACCACCTACTTAGGCGTTGATCGTAGCTTAAGTCAACTAGACGGAGCAGTTACTAGCATGAATAAATGTGACATACTTGGGCGTTGATCATGGCTTAAATGAACTGGACGAAGTAGTTGCTAATGTGAACGCACACTACTTGGTCAGGCGTTGATCATAACTTGAGTGAACTGGACGAGGCAACTACTGGCATGAATACATGCGACATGCTTAAACGTTTATCATAGGTTGAGTTAAGTGGAAGAAACGATTCAAGCGTTTAAGTCTGTCCACCCAAATCTGTCAGTCACAGTTGAGAACGAGGGTGAGAACCGTTTGCTCTTACTGAGCATCCTGGCTAGGCGCCGTTCGGACGGTTCTATCGAACGTTCTGTGTACCATAAGCCAACAGCAGCAAGCTGTGGGAGCCCGGCTGTTCGCCAAGTATCACTTCATAGTCATACCCGGAAAGAGAAATTCTGAGAGCCAAACCGTCAAACTGTTCCCCACCTCATATCAAACATAAGAGTTATATATAGTACAATATACTTGGATTCATTATCAAACATTGCTGATTCTGATCTATTCAGAGAATGAAATCGCTAGCTTGATCCCGCTGACCTGGCTCACAAAGAATGTCTGAGTATGCAGTATGCGTTCACCCTAGTAGCTGCTTCAACCTGATTCACTTGAGCTGTGAATAACGTCTCAGCATGCATTCACATTAGAAGATGTTTCAACCTCATTCACCAAACCGTGAATAACGCCTGGGTATGCAGTATGCGGTCACACTAGTAGCTTCTCCACCCGATTTACTTAGACTATCAACAACGTCTCAGAATACTGCAGGCGTTCACGCAAATAACTGCTCCACACGATTCAATCAGACTATCAACAACGTCTCACAATACAGTACGCC
The DNA here is from genome assembly GCA_014338405.1 of Paragonimus skrjabini miyazakii. Taxonomy (NCBI): domain Eukaryota; kingdom Metazoa; phylum Platyhelminthes; class Trematoda; order Plagiorchiida; family Troglotrematidae; genus Paragonimus; species Paragonimus skrjabini miyazakii. Next base: position 10,990 of record JTDE01010004.1, on the reverse strand, counting down.
GTCACGCTAGCAGATGCTTCAACTTCATTCAATTAAGCTACGGATAACGCCTGCGTATGTAGTATACGTTGACACTTGTAACTGCCCAACCCGATTGAATTGAGTTATGGTCAGCGTCTGAGTATGCAGTAGATGCTCACACTGGTAGCTGCTCCTTCCGAACCACTGTTACCATGAAAAATTTAGAGAACTAACACATGCGGCAAGTGATGGAAAAAATGAATTTGAAACGTTTGGGGTACATGGTAATCATCTTCTTCGATTCCGTTGATCGTCATATTGGTTGAAATATTTTTCTGCGTCGTGGTAATTAATTGGCGTTTTGAACATAATAGTCTGAATGGCTAAGAGGTATACCTTCCAGTGATCAGCAGGCAGCTTGGCTTCATATGTTTCCGTATATTGTTCCGCATGAACGCCACGCGACCTCTATCTAATTAGAAACAATGCAGCAGAGTGAATAGAATTTACTCCTGAACGCTCTCGATAATACAGTCCGTCATGATACTTCTTTTTACGCCGTACCATGTACACCGAAGATGGAAACAACCATACGGCAGCGTCATTTTCAACCATTTTTAAGAGCAACGTTCCATCGACCAGTATCTACCTGAAATCTTGCAAGCAAAGAGAAATAGTATAAATATCTTATAGACAAAGAAGCTGGAAATGTTATCATACATGTTTCACTATCACATGTGTTAGCATTCTTGTTGAAATGCAAAGCCAACGCCGTATGGTCGTATATTTCGAAAATATCTTCAAAACGCCGCAATATGAAGCACTCTCAGGCTAAAGGATGACTGACTTCATCTCGAAAATTGCAACGATCGCATTTATAAGACTTGAAAAAATGAGCTAATGTCAATAACGAAATGTTTTCGCTAAAATAATGAAAACATTTTTCATCACCAAGCTAATACTTTTGAGACTTATTCGATGCATTCCAAGTTTTTCGTTACCGCTGCTTATTTACAATTAATGTATTGTACGTACTGAGCCTGAAATTCCGATTGTAAAATTTCCAAAAATATTAAAAATAACCAGGATTCGCGCCAAAAGGACAGTTTTATATTTTGAACTACCTGCAAGCCGAATCTCTCGAAATGGATAATTGCCAGCCGCTCAACTATTCTGACGCTTGCTTGGATTCTGAGGGTCAACTGGAATTTCCTTCGGCAATCATCCTCTGTGGCGGTTGCCGTGCGGTTGTGCTCAATGTTCTCTCGCATTTAGCTCCCTAGCGTTCTTAATCGTTGCGTTGAAGTCCGCTCGTGAACGATCAGTAAATGAACAGATAAATAAAGCTTGTTTGCATGCCCACCGTCTTCTCACTGTGACTTCCGATCCGCGTTAATATAAGAAAGAGGAAACCTCGGGCATGTGAACATGGGAACTAGCATCACGATAACAGTAATCTGACGGTCGCTAACTTTTTTGGGTGCTTTGAATATTGTTGCCTTCTTTCCTTTTCTTCTCAGGAGGATGTCTAGGTGCCGTCGATCCAAGAAAGAAAATAACTAGCATGCTGGTGGGTTTTAGCCTGAGCAACACGGTTTGGGTTGTGGGCCTGTTAATGCATCAACTAACTGAAGAAGGCACGAATCTGAGTTGTTGCAACAAATATCACGCTTTTGTTTTTCACCTTAAAATGCACAAATACTCGCTAACTAAAGAAGGTATAAGCAGATGAACAGGAGTAAAGTATTTTAAAATCGCTATACTCGCGAATGAAAGCAGCCAGAAAAACATGAGTTAGTAAACAAACACAAATGCGTTGATGAAAGCGCATATACCTTGTGATGCGAACATTATTTCACGAAGGGATATTGTAACATATTCTGTATAATACACCGGTTCGAAGAGCTCGTTAATGAGGCGACTACGTCTGAAAGTATTGAAGACAGTCATAGCGAGTGCGGAACTATCAACCTCCATAGGGGATTTTGGAGTGGAGATAATTTTTGACAACGGCGGGGGTTCCTGATGATAAACGCTTCCTGTCGATAGAGAGCATGCGGCTGACAATTTTTCTACAACTGCTAGTTTCAGCCTGTTGGCCTTTGCCAATGCTGCTAACTACGAAAGTCTTTGTATCCGTTTTGAAGACCAGAAGAGGACCGATTTATGGGGGTTGTTGTGGTTGTCGCAGGTCAGCATAAGGTAAAATGTCATTAGTACAGGGGCACATTTTACGATAGGCATGCGTAATTGGGGATTGTTCTCTAAGCATTCTCTCTAGCTTTCGCATGCAGCGCACAAAACCATATGTGCAAATGCTGTAGACGTACAGTGCCGGAGGCACATGCGAGACTGGCTTACTTGATAACCCCAGAGTGCAACCAACAACCAGTTTGACTAGAGTAGTTCCCCTCACCGTGTTTCGTAGGTCTAAAACAACAAACGGAAATGCCACTTTCCTTTAAAGATTAGGATATGTGCCGAGAGCGGTTTCAGGCTGACAATAGAAACGTTCGCCTGTTCCATTTTCCGCCGGACGGTGAGCCATAGTGCCAACCTGCCTGCATTCAAAAGTATTTGGGCGGGTCACGAATTGGCCGTCAAAATGTTATCCGCGATTCACCATCCCAACTGCTGGAAAAACGAACCGTGTCCTCAACGTTCATTGAGGACTCAGGCAGGCGGTCTGTAAGGAGAAGTTCAGTTTTGGCATGGCCGTAGCCTATCGTGTGAAGCAGTCAACACATATCAGCGGGAAATTTTAGTCGTTTGAAAGCGGTAAGTTGCCCGCCATACCAATTTGCACATGGCAAAAACGCGCTTCTGGTAAAAAAGGTGCCAAGGGGGATATTCACGCGACGGCAGACTGTAGAATGTTGGCGCTTAATACGAACGGTTGCATTTATGCACCTCAATCTTTACTTCAGGTCATACAAAAAGATCAGTTGCAAATTCAATTGAAATGTTTGTGCCCAGGTGAGACAGTTGACGCTGCGTGCCAAGCACTGAGCGCCCAGAGGTTACAGACACCGCAGAATGCGATATTCCCTGGATGGCGTCGCAGAAGATTGTCCCCTATGAAGATTTTAAAGGCACAGACTGAATTATGAGCGAGCTTCTTTGACGAAGGTGCCCGGTCTCTGGGTCACTGGCTCGCGTGGCCGCCATGGTTGTCAAATCAGTGCCATGAATGCGTAAAACAGCGTCTAGGAAAGCGTTTTCTTTAACTGAGGCACGCCGTATGTCAGTTGTAAAGTGAGATATGCAGTCCAGATGCCCAAATTACTTGAAGGAACGCCCACTTACTGAAACGTTTGAAAAAGAGTCTAACGGTTTGGGGTCGGTGTCTTCTACTTGAAGATGGGGGTGATGAATGCCTGGATAGAATGCAAGTAGCCATCTACCAAGCGCGCTATGCGATAAACCTCATAGGGTGTAAACATTTGAAGTGGACGATAAAAGGTTGTTATTGATCAACAACCAGCTACTTTAACGCTACTTCGGCAGCCGTGTCAGGGGCGCCGGTTGCAATAGACAGCCATGCACTCGGGCCGGTATGAGTAAGGAGAGCCCAGCCAACAACCGCGTACTTAGGATCAATCAACTCAATGGGTGCAACCTCTACGAACTCAGGTCTGTGTCCACCTCCTCGGGAGTGGTCGGTTGTTGACCGCAGTATATGCGCACAGCGGGGTTCGAAGCATCTATGGCAGCTGAGTAGACCAATGAAGCGACGAAGCTGCTCCAAAAAGTTCGACTAAGGATATTCAAGGATGCCCTTGCTTTTGTACGCCTGTGCAGTGATTCTGCTCTTTAAAATAAGACATCCCATAAACTGTATGGTGGTTTCACCCAGTTTGCACGTGGCATAGTTTACCGTGATGCCAAGTTATGTCAAGCGTTCGAGTAAGGCGCAAAGGTGTGTAGGATGCTTCTCTCGTGAAGTACTAGCAGCTAAATGTTCATAAAGATAGAGGAAGACCATATCCCAGCCGCGTGTGCCTTAATAAACGATGAGGTGAAAAGTATAAGCGGTGCTGCTCAAGCCAAATGGCATTTGAAGGAATTCGAAAATGGTAAAAGGAATAATAACTGGTGTTTTGGGTATGCTTTCTTTGGCTACGGATATCTGACGATATGCGCGTACCACATCTATCTTGTTGGAAAGGACTTATTCATACACACAAGTGGTCAAGTGCTATATACGCAAAACTTGGTACCTGTTTGGGATGGCTGTATTGACGAGCCCGCGGTACTCATCACGTTGAGGTTCATAGACCATTGGAAAGACGTATTATTCCGGGTTTGAACTTGCGATCAAATTCCTGCTTGGCGATATTTTGTTAGTCAGGCATCGCCCGACGAGGACGTGCAGAGATCGGAGGTCCCTTGGTGTGGATGTATTTTTTGATATTAGGAGTCATTGACGGAGTGTCGATCGATACGCAAGCGAGTTGCGAGGACTGTGTGAAGAGATTCAGAGCTTTCGTGCCAGGTTGGCTTAGCCCGTTGCGTAAATCGGCTAACGTATGGCATCTCCTATCGACCGGAAAACTAAAATACCGCCAAAAACCGATTCCGATCGTGACAGAAACCTCCCCAAACGGTTGTAAATACCCCGAGGGCTGTCCACTGAAGTCCCAAATCAAGGGAAGTGCTTACAAGGATATTTTGTGAGCATGGGGCCGTGGGCTGCATGGGTTTGGCACCTTTTACTCTGCATGTTTAAGAGTGTCGACTTGCGTCCCAGTATCACCCAATAGCGTACTTCCCATTTATGTGACCCTCGCAGAAATAGTTCGATAGGGTCAGTTGGCGACAACAACAGCGTTTTTAGTTACAGGTGGGTTATTTAGTTTGCATTCTCTCAACCGTACGTAGATGCAGATTTTGGTGCCCTGTGTGACATGCTTAACACAACACTCATGACATCGACCTCAGTTATTTTTTTCTGTGGCACGTGTCGTCCGAGTGAGTGGACAGCACGATGAACGACTTGAATTTGAGAAAAACCGCGTCACAAAACCACAATTTCTGTTTAGTAAACTTTGACGCTTGCTGCACCATGTTTTGGGGTAATCAGCTGGTCAAGACGGCGCTCGCATAGCACAGGTCGTAAAATAAAATGTGACACACTCAAACAGCCCAAGGAGTGGTTGGAAACGTTCCATTTATTGAAAGGCAATTTTTGCGATCTCAAGTAATGCGTTTGAACGCGTAACGGGAACCATTGCGTGCGATGCCTTTGGTAATCTTCTAGGTCTTAGCTCCCGAGGGAGGGATTTGCTAGTATGCGAACTGTTTATCTTTTTGACGGATTGGGGAGCGTTTATCGCCTGCCGATCCTGGAAAGTTGCCGCAGCCGGCCCCTTTCAGAGGGTGTAGGTCAATCAATGACTACTGCTCTTGAGGTTTTCTACTCATTCATTGCTGGCTGGTTCGCTGTAGTATGGCGAAGTTATGCGGTGACTTCGGTAGGAAGCCTGGCTTGCAAATTACAGTATCCCGTCTTGTCGTACGAAATGCTGCTGAAAAATGCTGCGGACATCTGTGATCTCAGGTGTACAATTCACCTCCTTTCTGCACTAATTCTCAATTTTCTATGATCCTGTATTTCTCGGCAGTACCAGACCTATGAGCTTCTTTCACCTGAACAATCGTAAACAGCCAACCCCTGGTTTTCGACTCGGCGCCATCTCAGCCCCCATTCAGCGATTCAGCGATTGATACACGGGTTCGAGGCAGAGGCCCAATGGTCCCTGATCCAGTCGGTTTTTCTTGTTCAATGTCAAGCGGGCGTCTGTTGACCTGGAAGGCATTCAGTGAAAACTGGGTGTAGCACCGCTCTTGGGAATTACAGTACATATCAAAAATAAACTGAGATTACTTGCATAAAAGGAATTTTGGAAAATAAGAGTCAAGTAATGCTTTAAAGCGATCGCTAGAAGCGCTACTGACGACCTCAGCAGGGAGACTATTCCAGAAGCTAACAATCCTGTAGGAAAAAAACTGCTGTCTAAGAAGGGTCCGAGGACGTTATCACCCCATGTAAGGGACTGCGGATAAATTTTCGGAAGACTCCGTCTGCCATATATATTAGTTCATTCCTGGCTTGAGTAAACACCGGTTTACCGATCGATTTTCACTTCCTAGCTAATTAACATTCACAGAAGTTTAAAATGCGGACTTGACTTGGTTTTGTACACCAGAGGACCTTGAGTATAACGAACATCGTGGTCGCTGTCTTGCGAACTGCACATTTTACACCTGGGTTTCAATACTGGTTTAGATGGCTGCTCCATTCTCTAAGCAGTTCTCTTGTGCAGTAATTTGTAGCTGCCAGTTTTTAAACTGGCTTATTTACCGTGTCCAGTCACGCTCTAACTGGACAGTGTGTGATCTGTAAATGTGGACACCCGTTTGTGCCCTCACGAAGCGTGACTGCAGGACAACTTGTACTATTCCTCAGTAAACCACAGGCGGTGTTGTTTACAAGTGCTTTTCCTAAAGTTGGGGTTGTTGTCTCATTCACACGTGCAGTAATGACGACCTATTCATATTATTGACCTACTACTGGTGTGACAACGCGCTGCACACCAAGTCATTTTCTCTCTTTTGTTTGTAGTACTTCATATAGAATTGAGTCGTATCTCTAGCAGTTTCATTCCATTCTACCAAAGATTTATATATACAGTTAACATCTGCCAAAAGGACTAACATAACACCACTTCGGCGGGGTGTTAGGTCACCTGGAAACTGATTACACAGTTGGTCCACCGCGTGCGGTGGCCAATGTCTAGCTCTTGACATTCGGCACAGTAGATGCCAATTTTAAGGAGCAGTTTACAGTTTTAATGGCGCTTCCACACCACAATCCATTCCACCCAATTGCCAGCCGAGGTCCTCGTGCAACGTGTGGTCGAAACCAGCAAGCGGGCACGGGTTGAATTTGAATTGTGTGACAGAGCGTGCTGTTGTGTTGTTGGCGCCGTCTTAGTTGTCGATTGTGTAAGTCGTGTGTATGGCTCACTGGGCCCTTGGCTCATGGTTGTTCGTGACAGTCCCTTTTACTGGACCTTTGACGAGGCCACTACTTCGGATGAACACCTTCCCCCAGTGTATCCACGTCACCCAAGACTAGGTCCGCATGTGTTATGGACAATCAGAATAAGGGCGGCTAGCTTGCCCGTTACACTTGGCAACAATATCCACGGGAAATGTCTTAATCTCGAAAACACCGAGACCCTGCGATAACAGTACCTCCCTGCCGGATTCAAGAATGCATCGTTTTCATTCCGGCGTTATAATAAACCATCTCTTGGTCATTTGATGCACTGTCGTAGCTTTGTGTTTCTAAATACAAACGCCGCCACTACACTAGGTCCTGTTCAGCGCACGCAAAGAATGGACAGGGGGTGAACAAGAAGTATACAAACTAGCCAATTTCCATTTCTTCTTGACAAGACTTCACAAATTCCTTTAAATATAATTGGTTTCTTCTTTAGTAAGTAAGATACGTCTGGTTACGCATCTTTCCAGGTGGTATGAAATTGGTGGGAAGAATTACGGTAGCCTGTTTATCGTTCTTCTGTAACATGCTTCTGTTACCTTCTGTGTTTATCGGTACGTCTGGGTTTTCTTTCCGGGTGAAAATTGGCCGTCCATACAAGGTCACAACAGCTCTATTTCGGTAATACATTTGCGAAGCTGTTCCACTGTTGTTTTCTCAACTGGCTGTACCCACCGCATCGAACGCCTTCTGCAACCTTTTAACAGCGTTAACTACATGGAACGTTAATTATCTGGTAACGGGCGGTTCTTTTGCAGATGGGGCACTGTAGGCAGATCACAGGAGGAAAGAGGCCCACTGATGGAAGTAAACCGTAGAAGACTAGAGGTGCAACACGTTAGAATTATATAACTGCTGAGCTACTAAGGTATGTACCAGCCGTAAAGCAACGATTTCGACGATCGTTACACGGGCAAGTAAGCGCTTGTCTGAGTCACCGAAATCCAGTCCACCCGCCACTCTGGGTGTCTTCAAGGGGTCTGTTAATAGACAGAGGTGCCTTATCGCTAACTGGGCTTACAGTTTATTTTAGGAACTGAGGCAAACCATCGATTAACTTATTTAGTAAATGAATTTCAGGCAATTCTTCAAAACTTTCAGTAGAAGCGCAAATAATGGCCTCTTCCAGAAGGCGGTCGCATGGTTAACCGAATTCATAAAAAGCGAATCGTTGTCTGGGAATGATCTGGAGACTAATCTTGTCGACTTTCTTGTCGCGAACTTTTCAGGTAATACTAGCCAGTGATATGAAGGACTGTTTTTGGGTGACAGATCTCTAAAATAAGACCACCGCGGAGTTTTAAAGAGCGTACAGATGGGGATTACATGTTTCGAGTCGAGAGATGTCTCTGGTACATAGTGACCTTGGTAACACCCCGTTAGCATGACTGATGGCTGTTATCTTGTAAAGACGGCATACGTGGCTCGAATTGGAACTTCGACCAACGGCCTTACCTAAACACTGGGAGGATTTTGCAAAGCTTTCTGTCCGCACAGATCAAAGATCCCTTAACGTTTAACGCGGCTGTCTAATTATGAAGGGCTTAGGGTACGCCTTTCGACAGCCAAATATTTAAACCTCCCCTTTGAGGGAGTTTTTGGCATTCCCTGCGCCATACGCGCCGCGTGTTGCTGCCATAGATCCGCAGTCCTCAGTGCGCACCTAATCTCACTGAGGTGATAACCGCATATATCTGATCAAGGCTTGACCCAATCGAGAGTAGTTCGTGGCGAATTGTGATCGCCAAATTTCTGAAGTTCCACTTCGCTGACACGAGAAGGAGGCTCACTGAGTAAAGGCCTCGTGGTTAGCTGGGACAAATTAAAACTGATTAAAAACTCCGCAACAGTACCTGAGGAATTTATGTGCAAAGGAAGGAGTTAGATGACGGGTCTCATCTGGTTTTAACTGTCGGAGTGTTTTATCGCTACAAAGGACCTTTTCCATAATGCCACGAGCTTTCAGGTTGTGCCCAACATGACCACAATTAGTACTATCCAAGCCATAAAGAAAAAAACCTGCATTGTGAAGTAGAAACCAATGTTTTTGCCTTTATCAAGTTATCGGCAACAACAAGCACTTCTTCAAGCAAGACCTGCTGGGAGGGAAAACCTAATGAGCAGGAGGTAAAGGTAAGCCACCCAGGAACGTTTGGGCAGATGCGCTGTA
>JTDE01010003.1:1690-11900 GCA_014338405.1 Paragonimus skrjabini miyazakii | reverse complement strand
CAAATATGTTCATCATCCTACCCTAACAGACCATCTGACAATCTTCCCTTAATGCAAAACATCCTTTCCATTCCATATAGCGCCCGTATATACTAAATCGACATCGGAATTGGGCTATATTCATATACTAGATAAAGCCGTGAATCGATCTTTTTCCGCGTTATTCGATAACAAACGTTTGTTAGAGATATAAATTTTATTAACTAATACAAAATTATGAATGTTAAATAAAAGGTTTCGTCAGAAAATATCAGGTTCCATTGTTTGTCATACCTCACATGATCATCTCACGTTCTCCTGTTTATCACGTAATTTTGCTTTTCATTCTCGATTGCACGAAAAATTCTAACGCCAGACAATATTCCATAACGTCCGGACAATCAAAATCCCATAACGGTTGGACGATCCGCGAGGTCTGTGAAAATCCGTCAATTTTGAGGAAATAACGAATTCTAGTCCCGAAGATCGTCCATTTTTCCGCAAAAATTGGGACCCTTCTATTATTCTTCATCTTCACAAAAATTTCTACATAATTTTCTGGAACCGTCTACATCAAATAATGGGGAAATTCCTTGACTGTTCAGTTTCTCCATCCTGAAAAATCTTTTTTCTGGCACGACCTTGAACCTGAGGCCAACGTTAACCCTGTGAAGCAAAAATTGATGTAACTACTGAGCATTTTTTATCGAACATTAAAAATTTTGAGAACTATCGTGTAAGAAGCAAATGAGCTAAATGCTTCTTCATAAACTAACATTTTCTTCTATTATTATGTCCGTTTTGCAATTTTATTTCCATAATTTGTGTATTGTACAATTAACGATTTTGAGTACGGTATGCGTTTCACGTTACCATGTGTATACTGATCACGCTTTTCTGAGCGTGTTTCTCACAGATGCGTTGAGAAATATACCAATATTATTATTATTATTACAGGTAGAAAGAAGAGTTTACAATGGCGAAAGTGGTTGAGACCAATCGGCCCTTGTTTGTGGAAGCCCATAACAAGGAATCCAAGAAACGAAGATTGTGCCCTAACAGTTCATTTACTTCCATCACCAGTCCCAATAATGCACACAACCTGTCCCACGGTTTTGTCGACATCGGCAATGTTGACCCTAACCTACCTGTTCTGTGTTGTAAGCATTTCCAAACTATTACTGACCTCTGGGTGCATGCCATTGCATCTTCTATGTTGTACATATTTCAGGTGAGCGTCGTCAGCGATCAATCGCACACTGATGGCGTTCGCACTTAATCGAACTTAAGTTTGCCCTGTAAGACGCAAATACCATGCTTCATAAACGCTTTCAAAGACGCCGCATACACAGTTATTTGAATTCACGAAAACTCTTTGCACATTTGGCTTAGAAACATTTGAGTACAGATGTTTTATTTTCATGCATGAAAAAACACGCACAAACAACAACTCACTGTGATGACGAAAGTTTCGGGGCTTGTGAACAACTGGTGCAAGTATCGATCAGAAACAGTTCATGTCGACAGCTTTGCCAGCTTACGAATGAATGCGTCATTCGACTGCGCCCACAACTACGCCATACGACCCAACAGGTCCATCCAATCGACAAGACCATACGTGTTGATCGGTCCCCTCCACCATGCATCACCGAGTCATGCACGGTTAAATTGGAGAAACTTGATTGGACAGCTCCGTGACATCGAACGTCAGCCTTGCATAGGTCGCAGCATTCAGTCAATCAAAACTCACCGGCATGCTGACCCTAATTTTCCCCTTGGTTACGCGGAATTTCCCGCTGGTTTTGTTCATAGGGCCATACTGAGATGATCACGCATACGTGCACACTCTTTTCGAAACAGCCAGTAATATGCATGTGGTACCCCAGCTATGTAGGTCACACATACATAACTGTGACAGTTTTGTGACACTCTAATTGTGTGGCATTAGGAGAGGCAATACTGTTCTTTCTGCACATTGAAAATAGGGTTTGCCGACTGCGTATTCACATGACAGCCTACTGTCGTTTTGGACAGAAAAGAGATAAGTTAAGAACGAAGGACATGTCTAGGGATAGTACAATCCATTTGAAACCCCCGATTACTCAATGGCGACACATGAACACACTGATACTGAGATAGTCTGACGTAAATTTCTGAGCAATAAGGGGGAGGGAGTAGAATCCAACAGCCTCCATCTCACACTGCCTCACTTGGTGGGACCAGTTTTGTAGCTTTCGGAATGGAGGCATGTGCTCGTCGTACCATTTGTTTATTTATTTATTGTTAGAAAAATAAAAATTTTAGCCAAATAATTTTGACGTCATTACCTCTCAATTCCTGCCCAAGGTCTCTTTTTGTAACCTGTTAGTTACGGTCTTTGCCATTTTTTCTAAATAGATGAATACTGTAAAATATAGTTGAATGTCGGTACTATCCTGTCTTATGGTCTGCCTCTGCCAATTTGTCATATCAAAGGGCCGTCACGAGCGGTCAAAAAAACGAAAGGAATGACGAAATAAATAATTAAATAAAGTGAAAATTTCCTACGGATGAGAGTGTCCAATTTAAAACAAAAACTGCAGTGTTGTTAAGCCAAAGAGAAGGAAGTTTCGGATTCCAGAGTGTAGATGTGAGTATACAGGCTCTAGCTGTTAATGACTGGGAGTGATAGTCTCGCTAATCTGCCTCTTGATTATCCGCACAAATGACGCTTAAGTTGCAGACCCTCTTTTTGAGCTATACACTACAGTCCTTGTGTACAATCAAATAGTACGGAATGTCTGAACATTAGTGCACACTAAAAATTTGGTAGATGAGTAATATCTGTATTTATATATACACAAACATTCCACATTCGTAGCTACATATAAACATCTGCCTACTGCTAGATAAAGCTAAATACGACATAGGTGTGTACACACAACATATATACAGAGTTACGACACACACCAAGTCAACATTAAGTCAGGAAACACTCGGTTCCAGACCTGGTCAAGCCTATACTTGAATACTTTGACCGTTGACCTTTCGAGAGTATACGGGGAGCTTGTTCCACGCGCTCACCACTCTGTGACAGAAGAATGAAGCGCGGACACCCTTGTTTGCTCTCTGTTTGTGGATTATTATATGGTACCCTCTCAGTTAGGACATCATCATCGGCTGAAAAAAATACTAGCCGGTACATCACTAAGACCTACTAGGATCTTGAAATCTTCTGTCAAGTCTCTACGAGGTCCTCTTCGTTCAAGGGAAAATAAGTTAAGAGTTTTTAACCTGCTAGTACAATCTAAGTGTTTCATGCCCCATATCAACCTAGTAGCTAACCTTTGAACACTTTCAAGGCATGGTTTATCTTTTTGTAGGCTTGAACTCCAGGCCTGGATACAGTACTCCAAATGAGGCCCAACAAACGTTTTGTACAAAGAAATCAGTACTTCCGGCTCTCTGGATGAGATGGTTCTCATGAGCTGAACAAACGAGCCTTTTGCTTTCTCCGCCGCTAAAGCGCACTGCGCAGTAGGTTTAAAGTCACTGTAGATGAGAACCCCAAGATCTCTGGCTTCAGTGACTTGCTTCAGCATACTCGGATTACCTGATCTGTGAAGCTGTCTTTGTGTAGATCTGTTACCATCTTCAGTCAAGTGCAGGCACTTTTCTTGGTTAAGGGGTAAACCTCATTTTGCTGACCAGTCAAATAGCTTTACCAAGTCAGATTAGACAAGATTCCGATTTGAATTTCTGAAAGTTTTCAAATCGTCAGTAAACATATAATACGGAGATGGTAGGTCTATAATCAGGTCATTTACGTTAGCTAGAAACAGTAGAGGTCCAAGTATTGACCATTGTGGCATTCCGTTGATTACAGGGTGTGGACCAAGGGCTACTAGACGGACGGATGATTCTGAGTTCCAGCATGTGTACAAACTCAGTGCGAGCTATTTTTACCTCATCCGGAATCAACCTGCGAGCTTTGACGAACACCGGCGGGCCTGTCGTGACTATGTGGTGCCCTGTGGAACCTGTGACGGCAGATAGAGATAGAGACTGTCGGAAAACAGTCAGATACTTGTCGGTTAGGAAGTTAAAGGAAGTTAATTTCGTAGAGCTTTGATACACTGGACTGACTGATAGCTTATCGGTCAAAATCCCGGTAACGTTAAGATTTGTCGTTTGATCGACTAGACGGCGTCGTCTGGAGTCTACCGAAAGGTCGAAATGCTGGAAAGAATCGAGGCCGTTTATTGCCATTTGGACGTCAGCGATCGTGAAGATTCAGCGGAAGGTCCTACGAAGACCTAAGTTGAGTGTGCGAGAGCGCTGACCGAAAACTTTAATAATGCTTCCATTGGCCGTGCGAAGGTTAGACGTGACCGATTTGTTCAAGTCGTGGGCTTCAGGTGGGATCACGCTGACCTCAGCACTTGTGTCGATAAGATGGCGGATTCCCGATTCGTGATCTTTTAGAAAGAACAGACGACCAGGTGGACGGGATACGTCGGTAGCCGTGAGAATCATGTTGCCCTGTTTGCTGACTGGACCAAAAGCGTTTTTGCCAAATTGCTGGTGATACCAGCAGTGATCGGGATTAGCATTCGGTGGTGGTTGGTAAGGTACACGCGACCCTGAGCGGCTATTGTTTCATCCAGTGGGTGCAATCGAACGTGACATCGAACGCTGCGTTGTTAAAGCCTGAATTCGCTTGGTAAGGCCAGCTACTTGAACAGTCAAATTGGCCATCGCGCCCTGACTACTCGAAGCGAGTTAGGAAACAGGGGTAACGTATGTTTTCTCGATCCGTCCGTCCGTCCGGCCGGATGCTCTGCATATCCTTGGGCAAACGTTGGAGCCGCATCTCTTTGGGGAGAGCCTCTTTCACCTGTGTTGTACTTGTCAACACCGACACGTAAGTTAGCTAGAGAGGCTGGAAACCGGCCGTCGACGAGCGATTAAACCGGAAGTGCGTGACACACTTGTACATTCGGGTTGGCGCCATCGCCACATGGCATGCAGGCAAACAATCGGACAAAGTGCCTCACGCGAACTTCCTTAATACCTTAGGTACAATATGCAACTATAAGTTTTGGAACTATTTTGCACATCATACCGCAGGCAGGCAAGTGAAATCTCCAGGTCGCTACAGTACGACCAACTTGTAATCTGTCTGCAAAGTAAGCGAAATCAGAGGAAAAAGGGTCGCAGTTTTTAAACGTTTTTTGCACACACCATGGAAGAAGATAGTTCACTTGTTCCATGGATTCTGTCCAAAAGATGTTACATTGATCTACCTTTTATAAGGTTAGGTAGAAGGCGACGTTTCAAATATTTCAAGGTCAAGTCAGGGAATACGTGCAAATTCACCTTCGATGGATTTCACCGTTATCTTACGTAACTTCAGCCGGAGAAATGTTGAAACAGTTCATCTTAAGCGAGGGAGGACGGGAATTTCCAAAAGCCGACGGAAAATTGAGCAGACTCTGGCGCAGAATTTCATCGAGTTCTCGAAATCGTTAAAAAGTTAAAAATCTTGCGAATCGCTTGGTCAATACGGGGTTTCGAGAGTCCAATCATCGCGAAACTTTCCCGCATAACGGATCCTCTTGGGTGTGAGAGAAAAAACTATGGTGACCAGCGATCGTGTAGCTTCTCTAAGGATCCCGGCTGCAACCGTATTTTCCAGCGTGTTTGTTCCGTACGCATGATCTCAAGTAGCCTGCTATAGGAGGCCTTATACGAACTCAGCGCCACTTTCTTCAGTCGTGCAACGGATGTTTGCGGATGTTTGCTCTTTTCCTAGCGACTCAACCATTGTTTCATTCTTCAAGGCCGTTTAACTCGAACATTTTCGAACGTTGTTTAGCGCACTCGAAGGTTCCACGCACTTTTCGCCTGGCGCGCTTTTGAGTGCCGACGAGTGAGCTGTGGCCCGTCTCGCGCTCCTTTTCTTCCTCCTCTTGGTTGCTGCCGCTGGTCCCAGACTAGGCTAGAACTAACTACTCATCATATTTCCAAACATTGCTGGAAATATACGGTTTGTTTCCAAACCCTGCTGTGTTCTTTAGTTCAGTGCCTGTTGGGACTACTTTCGACTGCTCTTCAAGAAAGGCGTTTTAAATTGTTAGTGAACGAGGGTCTAGCACATGCCCACTTGTCCACTACAAAACTCAATCACATGTATTAAATGGGAAATTGCGGGGTAATCACATGTAATATGAAAAATAATGTATACGTTATATTTTTTTGACAAAAACTTTACGCAATATAAATATTTTGTGTTTCTTCAGCAAAGTATATAATATTGGGAAGCAATTGTTTTAGTATTCCGTGATAATTGGGTAACCAGCGACCACTTCTATGATAATTATCACATGATAAGCAAGAATCTGTACGAAGGTTTGACGTCAGTTTGCTTCATAGTATCAGTGATGAAGCTAGAATCTACTCTCCACAACACACAACATTTGCTACTGGTTAACGAGGAGGGTTTACGGCAAGGAACGCAGCACACTATGTTAATTGGGGCTGTAATGGGATTATATACATGAATGCTAGTCGTAGAACGTGAGTTTCTGAGCTGTCGTGTTCGGAAAAAATATTTTCCTGGGAAAAATCGTTTTATCAGCTTGGTACCTGGTACAGAACTTGAAGCCGTCAAAATCTGTATCATTGACCCATACGTCTTTGTTTCAGCGGACCATTAATTGAAGACCATCCTATCGTAATTGTTTTTCTCGAAAATCGTCATGGTTACTGTTGTTATGGTCGACTGCGTGTGCCAATGT
Source organism: Paragonimus skrjabini miyazakii (assembly GCA_014338405.1). Taxonomy (NCBI): domain Eukaryota; kingdom Metazoa; phylum Platyhelminthes; class Trematoda; order Plagiorchiida; family Troglotrematidae; genus Paragonimus; species Paragonimus skrjabini miyazakii. The sequence goes on along the minus strand of JTDE01010003.1, from coordinate 5,142 downwards.
TAACACAGGAATGTTCTCATTTTTTTCATGCATGTCATTTGCTTGTTATTTTATTTTCACTTGTTTATTATTTATTTGTAAAGGTAGATTATATTGCGACTTTTACGGCGATTTTTGAAGATCGCAGATTTCGCACTTTCTCACAGTTTCAGGATTGTCTTCAGAGGTACATGGACGAGGTCTGCGTTATTTACGTTCATCGGACGAGCTGTAGGTCAAAAACTGCTTCGAAGTACGATAAGGTAAAGTGATATGGTTTCATGAAAACCGCGCAGATTTATTATCGTTGTACCAAGTACAAAAAGCGTTGAAGTGTATGCAGGGCTGTCCAACGTGTCTAATGGTGTTAACTGTTGTTAGTCTTAACAAATCAGTCCCCGCAACACATGTCGCAGATCGCGATTCCATGTGGTCCGACGAAATGCATATCTGGCTATGAGCTCTTTCAAGTTGGTGCACAGCCACTCTCTCAATCGTCTGCTATATGATTCCCATCCTACGAATCGTGGATTCACCGTCGGTGAGCTGAACGAATGCAGGAATCTGTTTCAGTACAACACACCAACTGCTGACGTTCAACAGTACGTGGTGGATGTTTACGGGAAGTGTACCATAACCCCTGGCCGTGAAAACATCCACCGCGAGTTAAATCCTACAATGTCAAGTGAGTCTGTTACGTAAGATTGGTCACGTAACATTGGAGAACCTTGATGAGGTGCTGTCGGTAATTAGTGCAAAAGGTGTGGTGCGCACTATGCGGGGTAACGGCAACAAATATATGTATATCTGCTTTGCCCAGCGAATGCAAATCGAACTTTCCCGACGTTTCTCGCATGTTGTGAATGTGGATGCCACCCACGGGATAAACAGGCACAAGTATGTCATTTTATATTTTCTCATACTTTCGAAGCTGGAAGCTATATCATTTCTTCGTAACAGACGGTATTGGACATGGCCGACCCGTGATATACGGGTACGTTCGTGGTGAAAAGTATGCTTCACTAAGTAGACTTTTCGAAATATTTTATAAAATGATGGGCGATCACATTGCAATGAAAAAATTTGTTATTGATTAGATGACTGCGCAAGTGAGAGCAGCACGTGGTGTTCGGTTACGACATCCTGTTGTGTTATTTTCATGTACGTGATGCCGTACGTAAGCATGTAGGTGGGAAAAATTCGCATGTACTGACCTCACTAGGTGCTCCGTCCAGTTCACCTGAGCTATGATCAACGCTTAAGTATGCAGTATGCGTTTACATTAGTAGCTGCTCCATCCAGTTCACTTAGGCTATGATCAACGTCTAAGTATGTAGGATGCGTTCACACTAGTAGCTGCTCCGTCCAGTTCACCTAAGCTATGATCAACGTTGATAAGAAGAACAGGGGAGAAATCAGAATGAACGTGTATTTAGACAGTTGGGAATAAGTTATATTGATCCCCTTTAGTTATGGCCAAAAATGAGATAATATACTGGCAGTCGTCAGTGAGTTAAGTAGCCGTCGAAAACATAGACCAACAGTCATTGCAATCATAAGCGTACATAATACTGTAGCTGAAATGGTAGAAGGGAAATCAATGTTTTTGAGGGATAACCAACGAGCATTAAAGTTGATCATTATCTCTCAGAAAAGTGAGCACTGACACATGTACACACGGCAAGCTACATTCAAACTTAGTCAGTCAGGAATGAACAAAACAATACACAGGTTGCTGATGATGGAGTGGAACGTGTTACCCATGTCTACGCCATACCGCAGGTAGAAACAATCAGATCATAACGTAGGTCCTTTTTCCATCAGAAATGCTATAACGGAACCAAGCTGAACATGTAATTCAGGTTAATAATTAACAAACGACAGTGGCGGCACAGCTTTCATTAAGAATTACTGGGATATTTCGTATACAATGCAATGCAAACGCAACGCCGTCAAAAAGTATTCAAAAACTATATATCTTCGAAAACACGCGAAATTGAGCATTCCTGCATAATGGGAATATGTATTGCACCACGAAAATTCAGATGGAAGAATTTTCAGAACGTGAAATCGATTAGAAAAGTCAACAAGATGCTTTTGTTGGAAACAATGGCGATACATTTTTCTCAACAAAAGTCCGAATATGAACATTTTTTAGGTATAACTGATTTTTACATTGCAACACAACTATTATACTCGATGAAATCGATTTATTTGTCCCGCAATATGCATTTCAATGTTTCATAAAAAATTCGAAAAATCTCTTTTCGCGCCTAAGTGAACTTTTTCAACTCGTTTCGGTCTTGAAGCACAATACGGGCGAACAACGCAACTGCCGTTATAAGTGTCGTAATCTTTTCAGCTGGGAGTGTTCTTTAATGTCATTCTTTCTGCAGGTCTTTATTCCAGCGTACATCCCAATTTCATGGAAAAGTTAACAACAGCGGCATCAACGAATGGTAAAGCATGGCAAATGTAACTGATAAAACACGACTTACTTGTTCAGTTTTTGTGCACTGTCCTACGTTGAAGTGGCTTTATAGGCGTTCCTCAAGTTTGTATTTTTATAAAAAGCTTAGTATTCATTTTTCAACAACAGTTCGAAATTATGATCATGCTTTCCTGCTAAGTTACGTCCAAATTGAAAAAGAAGCGTGTTTCCACGTTTATGACATCGATTTTCATTATATTTTACCTTCAGTTCTTCGAAATAACGTAGAATGCAATTCTGCGTTACTTTTCCAATAATCCCTATGCCATTGAACTACCGCAAATTCCTTGCTTACGTCTTCGGGAGATTGAATTGAAGAAATCTTGGAGCAACAGAATTCTAAGATTTTTTAACCTGAAACTTGTCACAAAATTTCATCAACTTCTACAGCTAGAAAATATTTTAACTAAAGGATAACAGAGATTTTCACGGTCTACCGATTGCACGCAGCGATTATATAAGGTAAACGAGGGTTGTATTTTTTTAACGGTTTTCTGTGGAGATTTCTTTGTATGCCGGTCAAGGAAACCGTCAATACTGACTTCCATTAATTATAGCCTGTTGGCTTACCAGGGTGGACAGGTTATTACGAATGGGCATATATATAATACGTAGGAAAAGTGCATATGTGAGTTATAATCCTGTTTTTTTGTTTTAAGTACAACTCTATATAAGTTTCTTCTACTAGGTTTGCTGTAAGCTCCAATTTGACATTGCCCATCATACTCAGAAACGTACAGGACTAAGATAATAATAATAAAATGATGCTGTTCGGAAAGTATGCAATAAGTCAAACGCTAGATGGGGCATGAATGCTAGTCGTAGAACGTGAGTTCCTGAGCTATCGTGTTCGGGAAAATTATTTTTCTGGAATAAATCGCTTTATTGGCTTGGTAGCTGATGCAGAAATTGAAATCGTCAAAATCTGCGTCATGGCCTTATATCTGTTTGTTTTAACTGACCAATAATTAAAAACCACCCT
>JTDE01010002.1:0-13629 GCA_014338405.1 Paragonimus skrjabini miyazakii | reverse complement strand
AGTGAAGCTCAGGTATCTCATTATTCTTGACTTGCATGTAAACACCATATCCTGAATGCTATATGGCTGAATATTGAAGGAGTTTATGTCTCCCTCGCTTTTGGTTAGTGCACAAAATACATCAGTGAAATTTACAATTGGCACGAATAATCGGCCTTCTATTTCCGCTACGTGCTACTTGGAGGTGTGATTTAGAAGGCTATCATATCTAAGAACAAACCTCAGCAATTTTCAATCTGCGGTTGTAGATGGATTCTTGTCGTGCCATTTCTCGCTCTTCATTTTTCATGCGTACGAAGTCGAGGACTGAGGGAACAGTGTAGGAGGATTTTTGCTCATAGAAATTCTTGTTGATCAGGTTTTCGTGTGCGTGTTCCTGTTCATTGATAGAAAAATAGGGAATAGTTGCTGAATTCTACAGACCTGAAAATCGACTGATGTGATATTGTCCATAAGCTGGCTGTTAACCAAACTTTAGTAGAAAAACCGAAACGTGGACGAATCATAATGTCTCTGGGGTCTTCTATGCCTTGTATTGGCCAGTTCATGCCACATGTCTAACATCTTGTCATTCTTACTTTTTGGTAATGAGCTATTAAATAATTCGTGTGAGAATATTGCAACCAATTTTGGCGCAAAATGTCTGTGGTTAACTCCGGATTGCTTTTTCATCTCGCTGGTTATTACTTCTCATAGAAAGCATTAAGTCGGTGGTCGACACCGGTGACCACCTGCTATAAGCTTATGTTGTGTTCTGGTTTAAAAATAAAGGTGAAAGAAACTTAATTCGTAAAATTCTGTGCTCGAACTCAAACAGGCTATATGAAGGCATCACACCTTACGACCTACTAATCGAGCTGCAAGTGGGAGTAAGTAAGGTGGTTTCTTTGTGGCCTTCATTGCCCCTCTTCATTAATCACTTCCCGGGCAATTCCGTTAACCAAAGGCCATATTAATCTCGGAGAGCCGTACCAGTCTCTGTGCCGTCTAGCTTTCCCTCCCGGAGACTGGGTGGGTCAAGTAGATGTCATCTTTATATACAAGCTGGGTCTATAGATTTTGACTTACTAGATGGTAAATTCACCCCTTGCACTTAAGAGCTGGAAGCTTGGGGAGAAGTGCACAACGTGATGGATGTTGGGTTGACATTCTTTATACACACACGGTTGGTGGCGTCCCTATCGAATTAGCTTGTCACAGTAACCGAAGCCCAAGGACGCCTGCGCCTAACACTCACCACAATTGGTTTGCACTGCACCACTTGCGATTCTACCCACACACCACTTATTCAGTGTATAGCCGAAGGAATAAGACAAAGAGACGCGTGATTGGAGGCCTTTGTATTTAGCTGGTCTTTCAGTTGGTAGGCCACTACGAAAGTAAAACCCTTATCTCACGGTAAAAGTGGGAGAGGCTCCAGTGATAAGGGATCTGAACTGGTGAGAAACAAAAATTATGAGATAAGAAGTAATTCGGTATAGGAAAATCAGAAATTAAAGTTGGGTTAAAAGTTAAGCAAGATGTTCATCATACAATGCGTTAGCAGAGGTGAAACAAAGAATGGGTAGAAGGCCATAATGACGCATGTTTCTGAAATGTAGAGCGAATGATTTACTGAAGTGACAGCGGTCGTTAGTTGATACAAAATAAAAACAACTTATCTGACATAGTCTACCGTACACGCTGATGGTGTGCTATGAGAAGGTTGATGACCTAACTTGAGACAACTGGCGTGGTCGCACACATCACAACGCCTTATAGTCGTCACCAAGACCTATGGCGCCTATGGTTTCTTCGCGTACGTCGCACTTGAATTCATGGCCGCGCAATTGTTAGTCGTTGAACCTTCGGACATCCGTCTGAATCGTATTTGTTTAAACCGTCCGATTCAAGAATAAATCCTGTCAAGATCTAAAATCGGTATTACAACGCGAACGACTTATTTGGATAACACTGGTATATGTACATATATGTCTCTTGGGCGCCGACTACGAATATGTAACCTAAATTTGAGTTCTGCTGGGAACTGTGGTAATATGTATGTATATGACAGCTGATTGTTTGCTACACCTAGCACCTTTGCCAACAGGCGTAAGGTACGAGATGGACAGATGATTTAGCATAGAGAAATGAAGCCATCCATCATGGGGTTAGCCGTTGCAGGTCGAGTTCATCAATTGGGCCGAGGCCCTCGCGGCTTATTGGAGTCGAAGGTCTTATTTGATATATATATATATATATATATATATATATATATACGTCAAATAATATGTACATATGTAATCTTCAAGGAGGTACCTCCCTGTCGTCAGAGTTGTCACATTTGCGGTAGAGCCTGTGGTTTGTTTTTATGCCACCGCTGGTGCAACTTCTCAAGCACACAAACCAATTTGCGACCTTCATTATATCATACGAGACCTATCTAGATTCGACAGTCTCGCAGCGGCTCGTTAGGGTTGCGAGGCGCATTGTGAAGTGCTTGCGAGGAGCGAACTTGTGTCCAATACTGATGCTTGAAGTTTGTCGCTCAAACATCGGGTGATCAAATGTAATTCGCAAGGCAGGTCGCACTTTCTCCACGGGGAGTTCAGTGGAAAATTTGCGCAAATTTACTGGTGTGAGTGATGTAATGATCACATGAACGTTTGCACAGTGCCAGGTGATGGTGATTCAGTCCACACACCATCGGTTATCCGGTCAGCTGAAAGGAAAGAGTTCATCTTTCTGGATCGGTGGTTTTCTCCGAGAGGCATTTTTGCAGTAACATTTATTGTTAATGTTCCCTCATCCAAAGCGACCGACTAGTTTGAGGCGGTGATGCTCCGATTGGTCGATTGAATTTTGTGCGTGTTTTCAAATGGTTCTGAACGAAAACACGGTCCTTTTATGAGCTGTTTCATACCGACTGGATTGTTTGTATTTTGCGCGGCCGTTCACGATACTCCAATACGGTGTCTAATCAAGCGGAATGCTGACGGGTATGGACTAACTCAAGGGTGGATGGCGTTGAGCAAAAATTATCGAGGCAGTCTTTATTGTGGAATAAATGCGACGAATCGAGAATGAAGGCTGTGACCTTTTTCAGTGTCATCTAACCTATGCTAACTGGCGTCAGTCACTTGTATTGTTTGCATGTGTTTGTGTGCATGCATTGTCTACAGAAAGTGAGCGATGCCAATCATCCTGCTCATTTTTTTTTATCTAGGCATGTGGATACAACCTAATGCAAAATCTAAACTCCTGATAGAACATCATAGTTTTTCGTATAATCGGCTGTATTTTCTGATGCTTTATACATCCACTTGATATGGTGATTATTTTAAGTTTGCCCTGTATTGGTAATTAGCTTATTGTTGTGACATGTAAGTGAACATTTTAAGTGAATTCGACCGCACATCTACACTGATTGACTACATAGAAGAGTAAGCAAAAGGCGGATGCCGCACATTTTAATTAAACCTCTCTCTCGGAAGCCCGTTTTTGTTGGATGACAATTGTTTTAATTTCGTGGAACACTGTTACTATGGGCGTAACAAGGTGAATAAGACAATATCCATTCGTTACAACCGTCACCATAAATATACGCTAATGGTTACTACGGGAGGCCAATCAAGACTTTTTTAGCGTCCTGAAGTGCTAAAAACTACCGAAAATGCACGTTTTCGGGACATACTCGCTTGCGGCTTGTTGCGAAGAGTGTGGGACTATTTTACAGTGACGCATATCCCACGTTGAGATAAGCGAAAATATGTACACTGCGCACGCATTAAAAAGTGGAGAATAAACTGGCTTAGTCGGTAGTTCACCGTCCACTAATTACTGCCGTACATCAGCATGGTGACACTCGGACCGAGATAATATGGGGATGCTCAGGCAAATGCAAGAGCCCAAAACTCGACTAGCAGAACGAGACGTTAATGACCATTATGTTCAGGCCTTTGACCAAGTTGACGAGTGCAGTTTGAGGAAGGTTATATTTTAGATTATACCGTTCAGTTTGTTTTTCCCTTCTTAGAATGTTATGCTTAGTTGACGTTCTAGCTGAATGGCTTCTGGATTACGTGTCCATAAATCGGCATGCCTATGAGGCTTACCGCATTTTCACACTCGATTAACTTACATTATCACCAAGAGGAAGAAAACAACTTATTGAGACCGTGAAAGACTGCAGCCGCGTCAATGCAACGATGAACGTACCACATTTGCCCATAGTTCCCTTAGGTATGTTCTTCTAATGAAGATGTGTATTGTAAAATACATATCCTAAAAATGCCCACTGCCATGTGTTCGAAACCCTTTGTGAAGAAAAGTCTGTCAGAAAACAAGTCTGAAGTGGTCTTACGCCACACCATCAAATTTGAGCAGACGGCTGCATTGTTACACCTTCCGCTATTTGTCGTGTTCTCTGTTCAGTCTTAGACTAATCAGCAAACAAGCTGACATTACATTTGCCATTTCTGTTGGCTCGTGATTGACGCTGATTTCTGTAACGTCGATGTAACATTACAAATTTGTGTTTTTGTATCATGAATAACAGCTGCTTCTTATAATCAATCCCAGGTATCCTCCCTATCACTTAAAATAAAGATTTGAATTCAATTGCAATTCTTAGGGTTATTTGTAGGCTCTAACTACGAGTATTAATTTCATGGACAGGACTAATGATTTCTTTGGACGACATGCTACTACGGGCGATGGGCAACGTGTAGTATGTGGTACCACTTGGGAAATTAAAGGTCGGGATTACTTGGAATAAACAGCTTGTTATTGACTCTGTTCGGTAATCTGTCGTGTTACGCGCTGGTTGACAACAGTGACCTTAACCATTTGGTGATAGAGAAACAACGATGCACGTGGCGAACAGGTAAACATCAAAACATCCTTGTCACCTTAGCGGCCACTGTGAAATGATCGCGCCCGTCGTTTTGTTTAACGGACTGGATGAAAAAACGTAGCTGAGCTTCATTTTCCAAACGGTATCTCAGTTTGCACGTTGCAAACTTAGTTATATTGCGAAAATTTTTTGAATTCTTGCGAAACAGGACCAACCTTTTTTACTATTATCATCTCATTCTTGGATCTTCTGATAATGTCCATTCGCTGATTTATCTCAGCTTCCAGTCGTTTGCCTCCTTGCAATGCTTCATTTAATTTATTCTATGGTGAATAATTCATCTGAAATCCTTCTACTACCTTTAGACTATTCAAAACTTGCTGAGTACGACCAGCAGTTAATTTCAATTTCTGAATAATTCGATTTTTATCGTCAATCTGCGCTAGGCATTTTGTGTTATCGATTTTCAGTTGTTCAAAATCCACTGCGTGTAAAACGTCTCCGAGTTCTTCCTTTTGTCTGAGGTGCCCGCGCAATTTTTTCAGCTGTCCATTCAGGGCGTTATTTTTCAGTCGGAGTTTGTCGATTGTTGTATCCTAAGTAAGTGATAAAAAGAAAAGGAAAAAACATTCGTTAAAGTGTTCTCACGTCATGAAGGGATTATTGTAGTCTGTAATTCAACTGTTGGTAACTTGATTCTTCGATTTTAATATCACATCACGTACACATGCGCATAATTCATTCATTCGCAACGATTATGGGTCTGACCAGAAGATACATTAGATCGCATCACCGCCCACTGCAACGTTGACATAAAACAACCCCGAAAACGTACAAAATGAGGTGGAAATTGGTAAAACGAAGTTTTGCGGTAGGGTTAGAAATGTAATGAGTGCACACAAGGTAACATTTCCAATTAGCGATTTCAGAGATCACGAAGACCCTCACACTAGCAGACGACACGTAACCACTGCACTCAACGAAACGGTCAGGATCTTCACCTGACCGCGTCATTGCTTGGTCGCTCCGCTCTTGATAGTCTCACTGAAGAACGCCTAGTACAAAAAGTGTTCAACCGGCGTGCGGAGTAAATGAACCAACAGCCCCCGAATTTAGAACGTAATTAGGTGACCAAGTGGTTGCATATCATGGTCGCTTCATTATGCGCCCTGGGGGACAGCTGCATCGCTTGCATGATCATCTCGTCTGATGTGTCGCAAGGAAGATAATGGTCAAATGCAGCAAATCTGCTTGTATCTCCGTAGCAAACAAGCCACATTTCCGAACTCTAAGGCAAAGTAGTACGCACACAAGCGCTATCTACCCTTTTATTCAGCGGCTGCCCGACGTCCTTTTATAGCGCAGTTTTGTAAAGGTGACATGCTATAACTGTTCGCAGATAACGCATCGACAATACTACAAGATGGAGTATTTGTGATACCTAGGCACGTGGAGCTGTCTACACCCTCAGGTGGACTGCTTGCAGTAAAGAAGTTGGGTGTGTTCTAGTCCCGAAGCAGTGTCTCGCATTTAAAAGATGGAAAGGGCGTTCATTGCTGTCAGTAATGATTGTTCCTCTTGCTTAGCATGGTATGCATGCTCTCCGTATAGGACAATGCCGTTCGCTTATCCCTTGTCGATTAGCTTATCCCCAGGAGGAAACTCAATACCTAACCTGTTGAATTCCCTAAATGTACCTTTTAATATGTCGTCCATGACAAAATTAGACGGGAAGAGCGAGTGTAGACAGCTGCCAATAAATTGTCACCTTATTACACTGTGGTAGATCTCAACGCCACGCTGGTTGAAGGAAATTGAAACAGCGAAGCTAACTAGTAAAATAAAGACTCCGGCGCCCAGCTGGAATCGATTCTGTATCGTTGATGATAGTATATATAACTCCAAAGGGGCATCGTACTTCATCCAAGGAAATAATGAAGTTCTTTGGAAACAAAGCCTTACTTAGGATGCCACATCTATTGAATCAAAGACAAAGTAAACATCTGGTTGTTTCTCCCAGCCCGGTTAGACTAAAAATATGTCAAGCGGTAGGCTAAAATCCGCGAAGCACAGGCAAACCACATATACTCTTGTGGCGGGCTAAACGAGTTTAATAGCATGCTAGGTGTCCATTATAAACCCGTCGGCTCTCATTGTGCTTACTCGCAGTGTGTTTCTACTCCATGAACGTAATGCTAGGGATGCACTCTGGTGATCTTTCCCATGGTGAGTTTCTTAATCATACTGGGGCGCTGTATACACTGCCGTCCAGCAAGAGACCGATACCTGAACAAAGTCGCTTATATCGTGAGTTGCTAGATTGCACTGCACAAAATTCAACGTCTTTCACTCGGTCTGTGTATTTGGCTGGCCAATTAGTCAACTGTAGTCAGTTAGACTCCCCAGTATTATATATATCCATTTCACTCGCACCCTACCCCCTTTTATATCTGACTGCGTAGATAATGATCAGTGCAATACTTTGTTGGTGACGTTTGATGTAAAGTGATCCACAGTTTTCATCATTGCTCTGTGCATCCCCCACCTAATTCAACTAAGTCACTGGTTTCAGCCCAATGCAGAGTCCTGACCACGATTCTGTTGATTGTAGTGAACAGAGAGTCTCCACTGGTGTATTCCTTATTCGAAATGGTTGGACAACCTGAACACTGTTCAATCAAATTTACAGTTGTGCGTTTGCTTGTGATTACTTTGTCATGCCTATTATGAAGCTACTGGTCTTATGATTGAAGTGTTAATCTTACAAGTAAGAGAGTTGCAATAAAACCTCCGGTCTAGATAGGGACACATGAACCCAAATAAGTGCGATACTCGAGTCCGGTTATTTTTCGGAGGTGGGCTAGCCGAAGGGCACATCTGATTGCGAGGTCCATGGTAAATTGCGGGTAATGTTTAAGTTGAAGTGTCGTAACTATAGTCGTAGTATCGAACCTGCAAACCATTGGAGAGAGAAAATCGTCGGAGCAGTCGAGAAGGCAGCCTTCTCATTAACGGCCAGTAGAAGAGAAATGTATGCAAATCTGGGGGGTTGTTTCTTCGTGACTCCTTTGTTTTAGTCGTATGAAGTGCCCAAATGCTTTTTTGAGCAAAAGTAGTGTGTACAATTTTAACTTGAAGAGCGGACGGAAATTCGTACATTAACGTTAAGGACTGTTCAATGTGTATAGTTTTACCCCCATCCTACAGACGCGACTTTCAGTGAGTAGCTGTAGTCGCAGCCCGATTATGGCATTTTTACTGACATCATGCTAACAGTAGTTCAGAAAGTAATATCACCTCTATCCATGTCTAATTTTGAAGATAAAAGAGCTCCGTTTACGTAATTTTGTAATAGGGAAGCTGCAATGATCAAAACTACCGTCATCTTGTGCAGTAAAATCTTAGAGTTCAAACAAGCATTTCTGTACTAATTCATCTATGGTAACCGGAGCCACAGTATCCTCTGCTCAGACTCATGGCTGTTGTAAATGAATAAATTCAGGAAAATTCCATACTTGCCCCTTCTAGAATGTGAAATGTCTCAGATGTGATGAAGTTACTCACTACTAGACTGTATACCACAGTTCCACATCATGTGTCGTCGAAAGTAAACGAGCCCATGCATTATCACGAAAATTTGTTTATTTGGCTTGCTCCGTTCCTCTTCTGATTGCGTTAGACAAGAAGGTTGTCCTTTTTTGTTTGTAGCTTCTCCGATCTTGTCCTGGTATTAATCATTCGGGTTTTTGGTCTATTCCTAAAAGGCTTTTATCACGCTCTAGTGATAATACTCTAACCACTCTTGAGGGTATTGCGATTTTAATGATTTCATTACAGTATTGCTCCAGGCTTGTTTCAGATTTTATTTTCGTTATCTTTTTATATCCTCAGGTCTGAGAACTGGTATATGTGGACCATCAACCTTGAATTAACGGAACATTGTTCACCGAAATTTCTGACCACAGATGAGGTGATGTGCTTATTTAAGTTTAAATTAACGTCAACCGTAGTTGCAGAGGGATGGATTACTGTTGTTCTAAAAACAAGATACCCACCCGGTTTCATGTAATTCTCGCCGCATTACGTCGATAGAGCATGGTTGCCCCTACCCTCAAAATAAGTACTGATTGTCTGTCGAAATGTGTGACTCAACCCCCTAAGTGTTTGTCTGGTAAGCATTCCACCCCTGTTTCTGATCAGAAGGCCTTGGACTTCATCTGTCAATCTGACGAAGCTTTAATTGGGTTGCAATACACTAACAGTATATTTTTGTTTGTTTGTTTATATGACATTGTGCACCGCTATTTAAAACATCTGATACGCTGAACACCTCATAGTGTAACCAATTACCTTCAAAACAGCTGGTGAGCAATCAGTAAATTGGTTTACTGGTAGCTTTTGGCTACCAACCTTATTAGGGCACTTACAAATTTGTTGGTATTCAAGGCAGACCAGACGTAAACAACCGAGGGCAACAGGTTGTAGGTCAAGTATACTCCGATATGGTCTAATACCAGAGTGGAACTGGTGATTACATCGTATGAGGAATACATGAACAACGAGACAGAACTTTTCGCTATCGTCATTCAGATAAGTTGATTAAAGATTCGATTGAATTTAGGGGAAGTAAACAGTGTAATCATGATCCTTGAATGTTTTAGTTGTCATTCTATATAGCCATCAATGCGGACCGGTTCGATCAAGGCCGGCCACTGTGTGCCAGGTGTTTTAGCCTCGTAACTTTTGTATACAATACAATTATCCTTTGCAACCTCGACGGTCTCTGCTACTAAGTACTCTTGTGCAGTTATAAACTCCCATATAATTGCCCCGACATTTCTACAGCAACTTCAGTACTTGTGTCTGATGCTCACTCAGCGATTGTGGGATCCATGATCCTGTCCATAAATCAAGTCGCCGACTGGTCACCTTCTAATTCAAGCCATTGGGCCGGGTGATGCATCTAATAGTGCATGTGTTAACCGATAGTTAGATATGTATGATATACGATGCAATCCACCAAACTTAAACATTTTCAGAGTTGGCGTGCAATGTCTTACTCAATCCTAAAGTTTTGTTTTCTGACATGCAAGATGAAGCGTTTTCTTATGTTGAGAAATATGACTATCAATACATTTGGGGTTAATGGATCTCTGTGTTGATCTTTTTTGTTAATTTCTGTTGACGTTTGATTAGTTGTATTGGCAAATTTATTTGCTATCGTTCATCTCTATGGCCCTTTTTCCATTTTATAATTTTGTGATAAAAAACATTTTCTAAGGCATAACACTATTCCATTGTGTTAACCGGTGACTCGAGCTGTGATAGCTTGTCAGACTTACACTTTTTATAGGTAACTGGATATTATGTTAGTGTCGTGCAACGCAACAAGACAAGACCAAATTGATTAAATCAACGTATCCTTATTAGTAAGGAAAAACAGACGCAAAAAGAAAGAGGAACCAGCACGCCAATTTCTTTTGTAAGTACTGTTGTCAGAACAGAACTCACTCCCCATCCCGCGTTCAGTTTTATTTTCAAAAAGGTGCCAAGACATCAGTGTGACAACTACAGAGGTAATAACCCTGTTGTTATCACCTTCAAGGCGCTCGCTAGTGTCATGATGCGGCGGATACTGAAACGTAGGGAGAACTAAATATAAGAAGAAAATGAGGATTTGCTGCTTGATCGTCGGTGTATTGATCAAATCTTAACCTTGCGACAGACGCCGAAGTATCGACAGTCTTTTTCTTGGTTAACGGTCGCAGTATTTTTCGATTTGAAGGCTAAGTTCGACCTGGTTGCTCGACACTTTCTCCGGAACTTTCTCTATCGCAAGGATCCTCAGTGAAATATATAAAGTTGTTGAAGTCGTTGTACGCCCACACTGAGTACAGCATATGCAATTTTGGGCGGTTATCACGGACGTCCCTTGCGTTTCAAGAAAGGCACTCAGGGACAGCCATGATTAACGGATACTACCATAACGTTGGAGTTACAAGCTCCTAGCCCATTGTCTTTGCTTCCCCTGCCGCTACTGTAGTTTCTCAAATACACGAACCGGTAAAAACCTCAAACCTTACGGTACAACATCAGATGTACGTAATCATAGCATTCTCTCAGGTGTGTTCTAAACATTGTAGGTGTAGCGCACATCGGGATGTCCAGCAGAACGCAAAGTGGCATCTAACACTGAATTTATGCAACAATATATTGTCGTTAACATAATCAGGATCAGTCAGTCTTTTACTAGGTATTATACTACTTTTTCAGGTTTCACTCCACCACCACCATAAATCAAACACTTTATACCACTTTCATCCACACGAACTGTTGTTATATGATGTACCGTTGCTAACCTATGTGTTATTAACCTATATGGTTCTTCTTTGGATCGAACTTCGCAACATTTGCTTGCTAAAATTACTTACATAATTAGCACTTAACAACTGTAGCAATCCTGTTCGTTATTGTCAACTATGTTAAAGTTACGAGTGCCATTTGTACTCACTTTGTTCCTAATTTTTGTATGTACTTACACATTTGTTTGAACGAGTAGAGATACCGACAACTACCCTGCGCACTCGAACGTACGACCCCGCTGCGTGCACGCTTCTCGCTCCTCTCCATTGTCGTTTCGTATTCGTTCACTTATGCGTTGACTTCGCTGGTCGACAGTATACTCTTTGTCTACTCGTTGTGTTATTCTCAACCGGTCGTCCCCGGTTCGCTCGATCCTACACAACTGAACTGATTTGTTCACAGGTCAAAGTTTCGCACAGTACGTTATTTACTCCGTCGGTCGTCTTACAGATTTCCCGGAAGAAATGCACAGAAATACATAAATTGGATGCGTGCAATTATGATTGAAGTTCATCATCATAGACAGCAATACATCAGGGGTTCATACTGATGCCTAACTGACGCACAACGAGACTGGGCCTTGACGCCGTGTGACGGCTTGCGCAACTCGATGACCTGTTGTGCTAAACTGGACGATGTGGCTACCACACCGATAAGGTCACGCATGCCGGGCAGGCCAATCAGTATGCACCGGTTTTCAACTACGTCCGTAATTATCGTACATAAGGTGTTTCTCCTTATAATCATGTGCTGTGATGTTTAGTCAAACACTGTTCGGCACAGAGTTTCATGCGGCGGTGGATATTTTTAGTCATGGGGATGAACTAATAACTAGATAATAACACTCAAGTTAGGGATAGAACAAACATGAGACTACAGGACGGATTCTTCGGATTGGTTTATTTATATTCAATTGAATTCTCGTCAGCCCACCAGATTTTACTGTGGGGTTTGTCGTAGATCATTACAAGTTTCACAATACCCTGGTGCGACACACCCATGTGGTTTGTTTGCATACGTCGGACAACTTGATGACACTTCGCATAGATAATGGTGTTACTACAACGTAGAAACCTTTTCATATTTTGTAGTTTATCGCCCATACGATCATGAAACTTTGGATTTAGAACTTGATCTTATTTTTCAATTAAATCAGCACCACCACTAACTTTATTAATGCAGCATTAATATATTAACGTTACCAATTAAGCTCATTCGTTTAGAAAACTTACACGTTGGCATAGGGATTCTTCGGTAAACCTTACAAACTTTTCAGAGCAGACCGACTTTGTCCAGTCATTATATCCTTCCTTTACTACGATTTTTCCAAAATCGGCAACGCTTCTCTTGTTTTCTTCGAACCGTATATTGAGCTCCTCAATTTTGGCCTTGATTGAATTGAACAAAGGTATGTTTTACGTAGAGTCAACTGTACCCGACAGTCATCGAGCACCTTATTTGCTTGTCTTTCGGTTGCTGCTATTTCCTGCTTGTATGCTTCATTTTCCACTTGTGCAACATGGCATTTCTGTTCCAATGTAAGCTTCAATGATCGGTCGCTGGAAGAAGTGCGACTCTTGGACTTCCGCCGAGTAGTCGGTGGTTTGCCAACTTGCTCTAGATTACTTTCTGGACCATTACAAAATTATAAATTCTGGCCTAACCTATTGGTTTTGCATCAAACTTCATGTCTACTCTTCCCAAAAATCTTTTGAAAATATCATTCTCACATGTATCTGACGCTGTTGTAACCCTTAATCATCTGGTTGAGATTATTCGAAATGGTTACTTGGTTTCTGTGATAAGTCTTTGAATTTCCTCATCTTCCAACGACAAGATCCATTCTTCGGCATTCGTAAGACTGTCTAACATAGTCGCCAATGACAGCGCCACGGTTATACATTCAAACAACATTGTCATTATTAACTTTCAGAGTTGCTAACTCGACAGAAAGTGTTAGCTTTTTAGTCCTTTTTGTGTATTAATAATTTTTCGACCTAGAACTTTCAACTCGCGTTTAAGTCAATGGGTTGTTGTGTGACGTGCGTTCGAAACCAGGTGTCGCGCACGGGTTTAATTTGACTTGTGTAACAGGGCATGCTGCTGTGTTGCCGGGGCCGTTTTAGTTTGTGTGTGTCGTGTGCGTGGCTCACTGACATTTTGACTCATTCTTGTTTGTGTTGTTTCCTTTTACATGACTGTTGTTGGAATCCCTAATTCGGAAGAACGCCGTTCCCCGGTACCTCCACGTCGCCCTAGGGTTAGTTCACATGTGTGACAGACAATCGTAATAAAAACGGCCGACTTGCATATTACAGTTGTGTAACGCCGCACAGTGCGATGGAAATTATCCGTACGTAATAACGCCTGCCGTCAAACAGCGATAATAGCAGACGTCCATGAATGTCTGTCATCATTACGGGAGTACCGCC
>JTDE01009998.1:0-13649 GCA_014338405.1 Paragonimus skrjabini miyazakii | reverse complement strand
AGTAGAATGGAAGATCAGGACTGTCACTGTTTAAGACTTCGCAAGAAGGTACAGCAAAAATGCTGTCCCCTGTTATTGCAGTTCACAAATGAACTGGTAGCGAGTGGGTTCGTCAAAAATCAAGACCAAATTATACGCGCCACGAATTTTAAGTCGATAAAGGTGTTTGGTGACAAGACACCACTCCAACGGGAAATATTGCGAACTGACTATTCCCAAGTAGAAAAGAACTCGAGTAACAAAGTCGACAACCTCATTGCGTTGACCGTTGATTTAGACTGTTCCACGACTTCCCTAGATCAGCAAGTCGTAACTGGCAACACCGTTACCATGTCCGCCCAGAGTGATACTGGAAAACAAATCACGTCCAGCTCTGTTGACGTTGGGCGCGGTCAAGTATCTCAAGTAAAACCCACGGTTAGCGCCAAAAATACCTCCTCTATTAATCGAAGATCCCCTCCGCCAACTGAGACGCTGACTGGAATGAGTCCTGGACCTAAAGTGTCCAAATTTCTCCACAGTGTTAGGGGCAACATCCAAAAGTTCAAAAACGAAGTCGAGGTTGGACAAGCAAATCCATCTCGTTCTCACTTTAAGCATTTCCGTCAATTATCTGGAGTGACTGTATACGCCAACCGCAAACCCAAAACGCCTGAACAGGTCTCCAAACCAGCACTGAAAACTGCACGATACTTACTAGAAAACAATGTTCTAGGTCTGCAGCATAAGGGTAAGTCGGTGGTATTTCATAAGCGCTACGTATCTGGTTCTGAGAACCACATTTTAAGAGAAAATACTCCGCAGACGAAAATGGACAATTGGTCTTCTGATTCTTTCAAGCTAATCCACAACTATAATAGGATTAGCACTTTCCATGCACTGCCAAATAGACCCACGATACTTTATTTTTCCATCCAGAACATCAATGATCCTAGTGACCAAATTCCCAACGTGGGTACTGTATCAGGTACATCACCACCTGATTATATAACTAGCACAAATGTCATCCAACCCAGTCCTTTTTTAATGCACCCTCCGGTATTTCATTCACCACCACCTGACCCCCTCCCCATGTCCCACTCATTCATCCTACCATAATGACACTCTTCCAGCACTTTCCGTCATGGAGTGAACCTCTGCGACATCCACTCGAACATGAGTGGAAAGTTGATACATCCCTTAGGCCGGACCACTCCACATGATATTTCGCAACCCTCTTCCACATCTGTCATTCAGTTTTTCAGCGGCCTGAACGTTGCGCTAGATAAAGCCAATTCCACTTATTTATTACTAATAACGGTAAGATCATTGATAAGTAGGATGCACATCTTTAGATCTTTTGCCTTTTTGTCTAATCCATATATGATTCTCAACACTGAGACGCGGTGCTCCCTTGAAAATCCCGACACACAACTAAGCCTCATGGGATATAATATATTTCGTAGGGATCGCATCACAAGATGGAGCGATTGATGCAGCATTTACTCAGTAGGGCAATTTTCCGCAGTTACAATTGATGAGCCTAATCTTAGTAAAATCGAAGACTCGTTGTGGTTAATGGTCTCTACAAGTTCTCGCGACCTACTGATAGGTTGTATTTACCGACCGCTTAATGCTACTAGCAGTGACTTGACTGACCTCGTAGAAGTGATAAGTCATGTATCAAACATACCTTGCGAATACAAATTAGTAGGTGGTGAATTCAACATGCTCGATATATCCTGGACCTCATTCAGAGCTCCTGCAAAGCAAGCTGATTTTATTTCATGCATTCAACTGAATGGATTGAACCAACATGTCTTCGCGCACACCAGACAGAAACATACTTTGAATCTCATATTCACTACAGGCATCTCGTCCGTAGGGATATCCGTTCTGGAACTATTTCCAGGAAGTGACCATAACCTCGTGAAGTGTCCGTTTGACTTCAATACAGTTATCAAACCGACAGCTCTATTCTACCGTCCGAACTTGGTTGGAGTGCCTTCTCCTCCATACTTAGATCATTAAATTGGCATAGGTCCTTTCTTACATCGGACTCAAAAGTAGCAACAGAGGACTTTATCAAACACTTCACTTTTTGAATCGACATTCTAATCCCCATAAAGTCAAAACGCGTTGATATTAATGGGCAAGGTAGAATCCTTTCTGCAAAAGAGACTGGCAGACTTAAATCACTTAAGTCGATGCACAGAAGAACACTGGACTTCTCCCTAGTAATTCAAATGAGCAGTATGTTTGAACATATGGAATAAAGAATGCAACTGCGTTATGCGACACTCGGACGCCATCTTCACAGCGTTCGCCGTTCATTTCCAACACAGTTCCTCATATGGTCTAAGAGATAAGGAGTACACTTTGTCAACTTTGTTAAGCTCGCAAAATGATACCAGCCAACTTCTTTATTGTAAAATATTCCTATATTTGGAATGAACCTCCGAATGAAATCGGAGTCAGTAACAGCATTCAGCGTTTTAAAAAGGGCCTGGACAGCTTCCCTGCATCATCAAACATAATGTCAATTTTCAAACTTTGTATATCTTCTGATGACCTTTTGAAATGTGGTCGGGAGAACGTTTAGCCGTCAGCAGCATAAACGTATATCCCCGTCTTCACTATCAGGGTCCCATCTGAAACAGCTTGCCTGAAACTGCTTAATGCGTATCCGCCGATTACCCAGACCCCACCTAGTATTTGATTCATTACGCACTCACGAAACCGCATCATTTTATTCACGTGTGTCATTAATTTCGAGTTGTACTTAAAACAAACAAAATGGATTACATCTCACATATACACTTTTCCACATATATTTATATAAGCTTATTCGTAATAACCTGTTTACCTTTTTGATCAATCGGGCTATAATAAATGGTAGCCAGTATTGACGGTTACCTCGGCCGGCATACAAAACTCTCCACAGAAAACTGTTGGGAAACAATACTCCTTCGTTTAACTTACATAACATAACTATAACCCAAATTCACACCGGGCGTTGTCTCCTTAGCCTCAAACCCTCAACATTAACCATTAGTAACTGTTGCGTGTTACGAGATATATATTCTATTTTAACTATTGAACCTATAAAACAAACTGACTTCAAAATTGCATTTGAGTGCACGGAGCACTAAGTCGTTTTCCCCAGATACGAATTAACCAGACGCGAAATACAAAAGGCCGCTGAGAGAAGAGACCGAATATTTATTACTCGATATATACAAAGGGTCTCTTATAGTGCTAGAAAATGGCACCGACACGCAAGTTAGCTAGAGAGGCTAGAGACCGGCCGTCGACGAGCGAATAAACTTGAAATGTGTGGCATACGTGTGGGTTCGGGTTCTGGCCTTCGTCACATGGCATGCAGACAAACCATCGGGAAACCTGCATCATGCGAACTTTCTTGATACCTTAGGTACAATATGCAACTACAAATTTTGGAACTATTTTACACATCCTATCGCAGGCAGGTAAGTGAAATCTCCATGTCGCTACACAGCTCCCCCCTAGAAGGGTACTGTGACAACAACCCTTCGATCCTGATGAGGATAACTGAGGCCAGCCACTCTTGGCCTGATCTGGTTCAGGGCATACCAGCTGATATCAAATCAGCCTGCGATTGGTACGTCAATCCCCAGACGCCGCAGGTAAAGGAGCACTAATGCCCGCAGTTCCTAGCGAGCTTCCACTCGATTATCCCCCCTTAAAGATGCCGAAACAACCGCAAAATGTAAATGTTCGGGTTGGGGTGTCCAGTGAACATTCGCGAACGACGTCGAATACGGAATCGGAGATGATCGCGGTCGGTGATGCCACATGCGTCATGCCGAGGTCGGACAAAAGCATGCAACAGAAAATGAAACGAAATCGGCCGAGTATCGATACAAAAATAAATGATGTACTCAACCAAACTACGCAACAATAAACGAACGTTTGAATGAATGACATGGACAAAAACACCCAAAATTTTCTGGTTTTGAAAACGTTCTTGATGCCTTTTATATTTTCCCGATCGTTGGTGCATACAATCCTACTGTTCTACTAAACCTTTCGACCAGTGTACTTTGCGTCTAGAACGTGCAGTGATCTATGAGGGTGGCGTCAGGAGTTCCGGGACAGGCTCACTCATGTTGTTGATGGGAGAATCAGCGAGCATGAGTTGGCTGGTGAACGAGGGAGAACTCGACTGAGAAGAGGTATTCGGATATCGGCCTATCGGGGTAGATACGTGACGATAGATTTTAGCCTGCTGACAAGCTAAACAAGCGTGCGCCCAGTTTCTGATGTCCTTTTGCATACCGGGCCAAACGTACCTATCGGAAATGAGCTTGGCAGTGGCCCGGATGGGCGATATTGTGTGGTGTGTAGAACACACGTTGTCACAAGAGATCAGAAACCACTGGACGCGGATGTCCAGCAAAAGTATCGCAAATAATCGTGCCTGCAGATGCTGGTAAAGGTTGGCCTGTCAGACGTAGAGCCGTTTATTGGCAAGAAGCGCGGAAATCGATTTCCAAACGTTGCGCGTTGGCCATAGCGTTTAAGTCGGTTGAGTCGTGACCAATTAGTGATGACAATTGGGATAAAGCATCAGCCACAACGTTATCGCTGCCAGAAACGTGGCGTATATCTGATGTGAACTGAGATACGGAGTCTAAATGTCGAACTTCGCAGGGCGAATGCCTATCGGACCAACTGCGGAAGACAAAATCCAACGGTTTCTGGTCGGTGAAAATCCCTCCAGAACATGTCGGACGTGACGAACGGTCGAGTAGATTGCTAACAACTCACGACTGAACGTGCTATACCTCGCTTCAGCTGGTAGTAAACGTCTGGAAAAGAAAGCGAGCGGTTTCCAGAGTCCATCGAGGAAATGTTGAAGCACGGCACCGACTGTGGCTTCTGACGCGTCAACAGCTATACTTATTTCTGCGGCTGAGTTGAAGTGATTTAACATGACGACGGTAGCTAACGCATCCTTATTTCGATGAAACGATTCGATAGCAGCCACTGGTAACTGCACGTCTCCGTTGACACGGCCGCGGAGTAAGTCGGTTAAGGGCTGCATGAGGTGAGCACAATGAGGAATGAATCGTCTGTAATAATTAACCATTCCGTTAAATCGACGGATGGCGGCGAGAGTTTTAGGACGGGGAAAGTCGCGAATTGCTCCTACCTTATCGATCAACGGTCGAATACCGTGTTGATCAACGTGGTGTCCTAGGAACTCTATTGCAGACTGTGCAAACACGCATCTGTCTGCATGAATCGTTATCCCATAAGTTGCCAATCTGTTGAAGAGCTGTCGCAGATGAATCTGATGTTCTTCTTCAAACGCGCTTGCAACTGGTAAGTCGTCTATATTAGGGTGAATGAAATATAGATAAAACGTTGAAACGTTTGTGCGGCGTTTCGTAGACCAAACGGCCTGCGTAGAATCTTGAATAGGCCGAACGGCGTGATGACGGCTGTCTTTGCGACCTCCGCAACCGGGATCTGGTAGTAGGCGCGTACCAGATCGATCTTCGAGAACACGCGAGTACCATGAAGGCTAGCCGTGATGTCCTGTATATGCGGGATTGGGTACCTGTCAGATACCATGGCGCTGTTGAGCGAACAATAATCTCCATGAGGGCGCCACTCGCCCGACGCTTTAGGGACCATGTGGAGTGGTGAGGCCAATAGGCTACTGGACGGACGGATGATTCCGAGCTCGAGCATATGCTCAACCTCAGCGCGAGCTATTGCTAACTTGTCTGGTGTCAACCTACGAGCTATGGCAAACACCGTCGGGCCTGCAATGACTACGTGGTGCCTCATGGAACCTGTGACGGCAGATAGGGATGAAGAGTGTCGGGAAATAGTCCAATACTTGTCGGCTAAGAAATTAAAGGAAGTTAATTTCGTGGTGCTTTGATACACGGGACTGATTGATACATTATCGGTCAAAATTCCGGTAACGGTAAGCTTCGTCGTTTGATCGACTAAAGGGCGTCGTCTGGAGTCTACCAAAAGGTCGAAGTGCTGGAGAATACCGACGCCGATTATCGCTATTTGGACGTCGGCGATTGCGAAAATCCAACGGAAGGGCTTACGAAAACCTAAGTTTAGTGTGCGAGAGCGCTGACTGAACACTTTAATAGTGCTTCCGTTTGCCGCGCGAAGGTTCGATGTGATCGATCTGCTCAAGTCGTGGGCTTCAGGTGGGATCACGCTGACCTCAGCACCTGTGTCGATAAGATAGCGTATCTCCGACTCGTGGTCCTTTAGAAAAAACAGACGACCAGGCGGACGGGCTACGTCGGTAACCATGAGAATTTGGCTGCTCTTTTTGCTGACTGCACCAAAAGTGCAAGGCTGCCGGCATCGTTGGGCGTTCTTGCCAAATTGCTGGTGACACCAGCAGTGATCGGGACTAGCGTTCGGTGGCGGTTGGTGAGGTTTACGCGACCATGAGCGGCTATTGTGTCGACGAGTGGGAGTAATCGAGCTTGACCTCGAACGCTGTGTCGTTAAGACCTGAATTTGCTGGGTAAGGCTAGCTACTTGAGCAGTCAAAGTGGCAATCACGCCCTGGCTACCCCAAGCGAGTTGGGAAACAGTAGTGCAGTATGCTTTCTCGATCCGGTCGGCTGTGTCGACCAAAGTTGGCAAGGTTGCTGACGGGTTTGCGCTAAGGACGCTTTGCATATCCTTGGGCAAACGTTGGAGCCACATCTTCATAAGAAGAGCCTCTTCTACCTGCGTCGTGCCTGCTAACTTTTGCATGTGACGAAGGAGCCGCGATGGTTTACGGTCACCGAACTCAGTCGCACTCAAAAGCAGAGAAATACGTTGGCGGTCTGACAAATCAACGCGCTTAATAACGGCTAATTTGAGTCGCTCGTAAGGTTTCGTGGAGTCCGGTAACTCCAGAATATCGTCCACCTCGTCAATGACATGAGGTAGTAGTTATGCAACTACGTGGTGAAAACGGGTTGCTCTGAACTACTTTTTTGTAGCGCGAATGTGGCTTCTAACTAGGCAAATCACAATTTAGGATTGTTCTCTCGACATGGTGCAGACGGTAGGGCTAGTGCACTGACCGAGGCATCTGACAAAACGTAAGGCTGAGCATCCATTATAGCAGAATGTATGATGAATCCAGTTAAAAAACAAATATACATGAAATATATGAAAAATAGTGATTCACAGATATACAAATGTTTTACCTGTAGGGAAAAAATTATTCGAACAAGCTCACCACTTTATAGTGAACCGAAACAGAAACGCTGGAAGAAAAATGATTACAACTCGGTTTAACCAATTTGGTGCACGACGCACTAAGTCGTTTTCCCCAGATACGAATTAACCAGACGCGAAATACAAAAGGCCGCTGAGAGAAGAGACCGAATATTTATTACTCGATATATACAAAGGGTCTCTTATAGTGCTAGAAAATGGCACCGACACGCAAGTTAGCTAGAGAGGCTAGAGACCGGCCGTCGACGAGCGAATAAACTTGAAATGTGTGGCATACGTGTGGGTTCGGGTTCTGGCCTTCGTCACATGGCATGCAGACAAACCATCGGGAAACCTGCATCATGCGAACTTTCTTGATACCTTAGGTACAATATGCAACTACAAATTTTGGAACTATTTTACACATCCTATCGCAGGCAGGTAAGTGAAATCTCCAGGTCGCTACAACAAAATATACCAACTGAAACCTCAATTCATATCATGTGTTATCCCTTTGCTCCAAAACCTCCTGGTCAACCATTAGTATCTGTTATGGACCATGAGATATATATTCTACCTTAAACGTTGTCCCCATAAAACAAACTGACGTGAAAACTTCGGACGGAGTTTTGATTATCCAGTGATCATCATTCTAGAAGTAGCTGCTGGTTACTCAATTATCGCAGAATACCATAACAATAGCTCGCCAACATTATAAACTTTATTGGAGAAACCCAATCATATTAATATCGCGTGTTTTTATCAAGAAAATACAACATGCACATTATTCTGCATATTACGTGTGATTACTTCACATTTTCCCGTTTATTACATGACATTGCGCTATTTTTGTTGTTCTCACGAGCATCCGTAATGCAAAGAAAATTTTCGCGATAAATGGGCGCTAAAAATCCCATATTGACTTCATCTGACATTATCTGAAGTTTACTGTCCCGGGCATCCCAATTGCAGATCCACTTGCTAAAAATCGCCTTGGAAACCGAAGGGGCATCAATCGCCGACAACGGTACGACTTCAGCCCATTTTGTGAAGTGATCTACCATTAAGAGGATGTACTTTTCTGTGGCGTGTCTCAGATAGCGATCCCATTCGGCCGACACCAACGATCTTATTTCGGTATCTTGTCTGTAATGGTTGCAACGGTGCTCTCTAGTGCGGAATTGTTTCCTTAAACCTAGCACACGATGAAAAACTGTGACAAAAATTGGTGTCATCTCTCCGCTGATAAGACCACCAAAACCTCGCCCGTGCTGCTTCGTCTATTTCATTTTGTCCCGCGTGTTCCAATTCTCGGTGGAGGTTCTCTAGCACTTTGGCCACTTTTGTCTGAAGAACGACAATACGTCTGGTCTATGTAGGTCAGTACTGTATGTACAAGATGCCATCTACCATCACCAGCTGTTCCCAAAGGGCCCACAAGCATCGAGTCTCCAAACTGCAGCCTGCAAGCTCTTCGCCCGTCGGTCTACTTCCACTCGTTGATACCCTTTCATAAATCAACACCAGCTCGGGATCATCCTTTTGCATTTCATCCCCATCCTTCTATTCTGTTCTCCAGACTGATCAGTGTCACGTGGTCTGTGGTGCAAGAAGGACAATCTCCATGATCATGGGTTGGTCTTCGAAACAGGACATCTGCATTCTCGTGGTGTTTTTCTGGCCGATAGTAGCACTCAAATGCATACTCCTGCAAATACTCCTGCCAACAGGCAATTTGTCCTTCCGGGTCACGAAAATTCTTTAACCACGTTAACGACTGATGGTAAGTACGTACCACAAACTTCTCACTCAGCAATTAATGACGATATTGTTTCAAAAAGAACACTAATGTTAGCATTTCCTTCCTTGTGGTGCAATAGTTCTTCTCTCGTTTATTTAAAGATCTATTTCCGTACGCGATAACGTATTCTTCTGCTGTTTTATCTTTTTGGGACAACACTGCTCCGAGACCGTGATCACTCGCATCGGTGTCCAAAATGAACTCACCAGCTTCCATGGCGAAGTCAGGGAATGCTAGCACTGGAGATTCGCACAATGCCTTACGCAGTTGGTCAAAACTCTGCTACTGCGCCTCCGTCCATACAAACTCGCAGTCTTTTCCCAGTAAGGCGTCTGGAGGTTCTGTTATTATTGAAAAGTTACAGACGAATCGCCGGTAGTATGAAGTTAGACCCACGGAACTCCTCACCTCACTGACCGTCAGTGGGATCGGCCACTGTTCTGCCTGGACCGTCTTGACTCGATCTGTCTGAATGCCTTCCTTGGATATAACATGTCCCAGGAAGCTAACCTCCCCCTGCATTAATCTGCATTTAGCCGGGTTTAGCTTAAGACCAACCTGACGCAGACGATCCAATATGATTTGTAGGTTTGCGAAGTGTTCATGGGACGATGACCCGTGAGCAATAACGTCATCCAATATACTAAACACATCTCTGAGGCACCAGGTCACGAAGTACTGATTGCATTAGGCGTTGAAATGTTGTCCGGGTCTTAACTAAGCCGAACAGCAGTCTAAAATTCGTATAGGCCCGGCGGCAAAGTGAACGCTGTTTTACTCCTGTCTACTTCGTCAACTTTGATCTGCCAACAACCGGATGCAAGGTCGAGTGTGCTAAACCAACACGACCCGCCCTAGTACGTAGTCCGTGCGTGGGAGGGCAAACCAGTCTCGCTTTGTGACGCTGGTCAGAAGTCGATCATTGACACAAAAACGTAACTTGCCGCTCTTCGTTTCATCAGAACTACTGGGGCGGCTCAAGATGAATTAGAGGGCTGAATAATATTATTCTTAAGCATCTGTTCAATCATCTCTTGCAGTTCCGGTTGGTAGTGGGCCGGTATTCGTCTCGGAGGTGTTCGTATCGGCGTACAATTCCCTGTATCAATCTGATGTTTTAACACCCCTGTGCGCCCTGGCATTGTCGCGTTCCAGGCAAAAACATCCATATACTCCTTAATCAGATCAGTCAAACCGTTCTTCCGTTGGTCATCCCTTCCGCCAGCTTGCTCATTGAAAACTTGTTAGTCCCGATATTTGCTCTTCACTGTTGCTTGGATTAGGAGTTATGGTGAAAAGTTTGTGAGTTGTCTTACCGCCTTTACTACAGATCCTCGTTGACACGTCGTCGGCTGTCTAATGAACAGTTTCTTTTGGACCAAATCCATGCGGCAGTTCAATCTCTTCAATACATTCACTCCTAGAATCACATCCCACGGTAACCTGTCGACAACCATCACTTCATGGTTGAGGTGCGTTCCGGCTATGTTCATTTCAACCTCCAACTTAACCCGAACCGTGAGGGCTTTCCCGTTGACTGCTAACAACTTATTACGCGAATAGCGCCAGTTGCGCCCTGCTAGACTAACCGCAACTTTCGACCCTACTAAGCTGCAGGACGCTCCCGTATCAATGAGGCAAGAGATGCGTCGTCCGTTTATGGTGATCGAAGCTACAGGCAACCGCCGGTTCTGCGATAAAGCAATTGTCAAATGGATCACTCGCTGTATGTTTGCGCCCTTATCGTCGAACTCATTAGAAGTCAGACGATTAAATGTGAACGCCGACTCACCTGGGGTTTTTATGTTGTGCCCGCAAGTTCGTGTGAATCGACCAAACCGTTGGCAACAGTAACAGCCGCTTCTAGTCCAACTTGTCTGAATTCGTCCACGGTTCCATGCGTCACGCTGGTAGTTCCTTCTTGGCGGTTGAACGGCAGCATTTACTTCGAGTTCAGGGCGGAAACTTCTCTCGAGGCTGTTCGTGACCGCTTCGATGTGTCGACCAACTTCAATAGCCTGCTCCAGTTCCATGGACGGATTCCTCAGGAACCGTTCGCAAACCTTCCGGGAAGTTACTCCCTCCACCAACCGTTCCAAAACCCGTTCGGCTCGTCTTTCGACGGACTCTTTTGGGGACCCTTGGCGGGCTAGGCGCTTCAGCCGTCGTGTGAAAGTTTGGATATCCCCACCGTGCCGTTGACGGCATTCGTGAAACTCTCTTCTATAGTCCAACGCGAGGGCCCCGGGCGTCATTGTGCTTCCAAGACGTTAGTGTGTTTCTTCGTTTACTACATTCTTTAGGATCTCATCTTCTAACGCAATTGTAAGCGCCTCTACTATCGGAAAGTTAAGCAGTGCGTTAGGCTGGCGGGAGGATTCAAACACATCCACGTACCGCCAAGCCTGCAACTCCCAGCTTGAAAAATCTCTGCCCAGGTGGAACCTCTCGGGTGCAGTGACGGTCTCAGTAATCTCCGCAGCGATGGCTCCTCAGCGGACAACCGGCGTTATCAGGACTGTAAACAGGTCCAGTATCTTTGGTGAAATCCCCGTTGTAGAGCCAGACGGCAACTTTTCTGCACTTGGGGGTGTTTCGGCATTCAGGCAGAGTCGCCAAATATAACAGGCAAGCGAGAAAGCGAAAGACAGAATTCGGGTAGGAATGTTTATGTAACACGTGACACCTAACACACAGATTAGGGAATGAAGGGATACATACTGATTAGTCTCTTTCACGGGAGTCTTCCAGTGTTTGATCAACTGGCACGACGTTGACAGTATGCTCTGTAAGAAATGAAAAAGGAGTAGATAAGACAGTCGAAACAAAATGGCGTACGTCGTGCTGATTTTGATTTCCCGCTATACTACACCCTCGTTAATCAGGCACCTTCCCGGTGCCCCTGGTACATTGTTCGAGATCTCTACCTCTGCTCCTATCTCTGGGACCTCCTCTGATTCCTCTGCTTCCGTTGAACTCTAGGCCGGTTTTAGTCGACTGAAGTGTACGACCATGGGCTTTTGACAACTATCTGCGTTTCGGAAACGAGAGGGCGTTTCCATTCGCGATGTAGTTTAGTAAGTATTCCAGGGGATGGGACGTCCGTATGTAACTGGACATTCGTTCCAACTAGCGAAGGAGCTCCATAGGTTTTCTTGTTATAATACTCCTTTTGACGTCGTCCAAATGCATTTAAATGCCGGCGAGTCAATTCGTGAATTCTGACATGATGTCTCGCAGGGATATGACGAACTCGGCGGTTAGAAGGGGCAGCCTCCCGAGATAAGGTGTCTGCAAGCCCGATGGGAGTCGGAACCTTCTACCAGTCCACATGAAACTCGGCGTTTGGTTGGTGGAAGAGGGAACAGTGCTCCGATACGCCATCAAGTACTGTGGGAGCGCATCATCCCATTGTTGGACATCCTCTACTAATGCTTTCATCAAGCCCTTCAGCGTGCGGTCGGTACGCTCGACCAGCCCGTTTCCGTTCGGGTGACAAGAGGATGTTCGTGTTTTGTCTATTTTTATGAGCCTACACAGTTCACGCATAGTGGCACTCTCACTGTTGGAACATTTATCTGAATTTAACTGTCCCGGGGCACCCCAATTGCAGATCCACTTGCCAAAACTCGCCCTGGAAAACGAATGGGCATCAATCGCCGACAACGGTACGACTTCGGCCCATTTTGTGAAGTGATCTACTATTACGAGGATAAACATTTTCCCAGGCGTGTCTCAGACAGCGGTCCATATCAGTCGACGCCAACAGTATCATTTCGGTATCCAGTCTGTACTGGTTGTAACGGTGCTCCATAGTGCGGAGTTGTCTTGCATCATCGTGTTGTACAAGTCCAGTCCGCCCAGGTTCCTCATCACCGTACTGGAACACGTCGGGGAAGCTACGTAAAAGGCTTGCTAACATGAGTCTTCCAGTATATGGCAAAGCCGTCCAAGTTAGTAATGGTTGTATCGAATGCGATTCCAGTCCATCTAGGTTATCGGAAGCTTCTAGTACGTTCACCGTTTGAGGCCTGCCTTCCACTCGGGCATTCTTGGCATTATAACGAAAGCAGATTGTGTGTGAAGCTGGGTCGATCTTATCGAAGTACTGTCGTAGAAAATCCATTCCTGAAACCGCGCTCCATGGCAGGTGGCTGCTTACTGCAAACTGGTGTCGAGTTGTTGAATTAACCAGCTGTACTGTGGCCACTACTTGCGAACCCGTCTGTAAGGTGGTGCCGTTTGCTGTTGATGTTTGGTGGCGGTACCCAGGCTGGAATATTTTACAATTAAGTTGGGCTGCCACGGCCGAGTTTAAAATAGAACACGAGGCACCAGTATCAATCAAGAAGCAGATAGCCTCATTGTCTAATCTACCGTTCACAGTTAGTGGCTTTTTTACGTCAGCATTGGCGAGACAGATAACAGAAGGTATAGATGCATACGACAAAAGTGACCTACCTCGTGCAACTCGGCTCGCTGCCAGAGGCGGATCGTGCCTACACTTCTGCGCGCAGGAACCAAATCTCTTACAGTAGATGCAATCACTCGCTGGGGAGCTTGGCTGGGGCAAAGTTCGAGTGGCAAAACACATGGGTTCTGTTACTGAAGAGGTGTCGCACATCGACTC
>JTDE01009993.1:3889-13929 GCA_014338405.1 Paragonimus skrjabini miyazakii | reverse complement strand
GCATTGACGTCTGCGGCAGCCGAGACGGTCTGAGGCTGAATACCGCGTGCAACTGAGTGGTTTTGTTTCAGGTTTTGTTTCAATGCTTAACCCCTGTATTGCTTGGTCGAATAAATAACCCTTGTGCCATCCGCGTTCTTGGATCACAACACTGGTTGGGGCGCCGAAGCGTCGAATATTCAGCAGGCGCCCATCCGTCCGGTACTCAACCTCGACGCCGTCCTCCCCAGAATCTTGAAAAGTAACTATTAGCATGGCAGCGAAATATAAGCCAAATAGGGCTGGGGCTAGCACACAACCCTGCTTCACGCCAGTGACAATATCAAAATCATCAGAGGTAGATCCACACGATTGCACCTTCGCCCTCATGCCCCCATGGAACATTCGAATCAAACTGATGAACTTACTTGGACATCCAAACTTACCAAGCACCGTCCACAGTGCCTCGCGATTCACGGAATCAAAGGCATTGTTGAGGTCTATGTAGAGGGCATACTGGTGTTGCTTGCGTTCCCGGCACTTCCCTTGAAGCTTTCTAGCAACAAACACCAGGTCGGTCGTATTATGACTCGCCCGGAATCCACACTGCTCCCCGGAAACGTTGGCCTCTAACGCGTTCGCATTCAACCGGTTCAAGAGGACTCTTGTAAGCACCTTGCCTGCCCATCTCAGCAAAAGCTGCTGCTCCGATAGCTGTCGGGGGATTGTTTGCTACTCATCTTCAAACAAAGTTACCATAGGTGCATCTTTGAAATCTTGTGACATTTCTTGCTGTTCCCAGATTGGGTAAACCAGTTGGAGTTAAACGCATTCCATTCGGCGATCAACGTAGCCCTGCATCCGCTCATCCTGCTTCATCCACCAGTTGTCCTTGATTTCGCGAACACACTCGGTCAGTTGACGGCGGATACAACGGAACGTCGCCTTCTTCGCTTCATTGCCCGGGTCCACTGTGGAGCCAGCAAGCACGGCATTCTTCTCTCGTACCAGTTCGGCGATAACCGCGTTGCTGTCATCGAACCAGTCCGGACGTTTCTGGCGTTTGACAAAAATCGTCTCGGTGGCTGCGACCGTGATCTGTCCTTTGAGGTACTGCCGCATACACTCAGGGGCAGTGTATGCAGAACCGTTGTGCAGACGGATGGCAATGATACACGGAAAGGTAGCCATCGTCTCACTGGTCTCCAATCGTTTGACATCCATCTTCTGCCGTTGTCCGGATGATCTACAATAAACAGGCTTGCAAACATTGGTAAACAATTTGATTAAGAATTGTCTATGATCGGTGCAACATTCAGCGCCTCGCATCATTCGCGCAATACACACTTCACGAATGTCTAGCTGCCGCACAATCGCGTAATCAAGAAAATGATAATGACTGTTTGGTGGATGATCCCACGTCGGGATATCGTTCGCATGCAGCTGGAATCGGGTGTTTGTGATAGTCAGCTCGTGAGTAGCACACAGGTAGAGCCAACGATCACCGTTCTCGTTGACTAAACCCGTGTCGTGAGGTCTGAGAATTCCCGGTCAAGCTACCGAGTCGCGCCCGACCCGAGCGTTTAAGTCACCCAGAACAAACAGTCGGTCAGTCACCTGCACCGACCGGATTGTGACGGATAGCTGATCATGGATCTGGTCCTTTGTTTCATCAGTGTGACTCACAGTTGAACCATGAACACTGATAGATGTGGCACACTTACCTCGACCGAGTCGCAGACGCATGGACAGCATTCGAGGGCTGCTACCGTGCGGTTCATCTGTAATCAAAGCGTTGATGCGATCGGCGACTGCAAAACAGACATCATGCTCCCGAGCACCGTCTGCCGTGTAGCAATAGAAGGTGTACCCAACATCTGCTTTCCGCAACTAATCTTGGTCTTCAAGCCTTGTCTGAGTCAATATTGCTACGTCCATACTGGTTCAGTTCCATAGCGATCAGTGCGGTTCGCGTCCCTGGAAGTCCTTCAGCTCGGCCTTCGTGCTACTGTGACTCCAGTGAGCATTGTCTGCCCTAGGATCCGTGCCGGCATTCGTTCCAGCCGCGCTAGGTCGATACAAGCGCCGCTCACTCCGACGAACTGACAATTCAACTGGCCGGGATGCTGAGCTGGGACCACTGAATGTCGTGGGCTGATATGACTTGTTCGGCGTCGACAAGCCCGAATTTGCCAATCGTCACTGTGAAACAATAGTCTTGGAATGAAAGCAGGGTTCGAATCCTGGCCGAGGCAAGGATATGTACATCACCGCTGGACCCTAACAAAATCGATATATAGATGAGTATACACTATTCCTGTTTTCCAGTTTTTGGTTTAGGTTTTTAATAAGGAAGGTTCAAGTTCTTCATTATTACAGTCAATTTCCAAGTAGTATGTCGATTGGAGATCAGTTGGGATTATGCTATTGGTTACTTTGCTAAAGAGATAGAGATTCAGCACAGTTTTCTGGACCGCGATTACAGAAGCTGTAGGGATTGCACGGACGAGTAGAAAGATAGGAGTTTAAACCCGCAAATTTAGCCAATCGTCTAGTGGTTTGATTACCTGCTGCGGCCAACTTGGTGTGCCCCCATTTCGAACAGTTGAACCAGCTCCTAACTTACAATGTTACCACGTTTAACTGTTTACAGTGCCAACGTCATAAAAGATAGTAACATTGAAGAGTATAGGCATCTTATGTGGGCTACAAACTACTTTAACTTTGTACTAGTGTAAGATTGACTGAAAATCGATCGGCAGATGCAGATAGTTTTTATCACGTGCAAAGGGGTGGCTTGATGTGCCAAGATGTAACCAAACTGAAAGCCTCAGTTGATCGTCTGCTATCTATCTACTGCCAGGGTTAGACACATGTGCCCACAGTGATGCACACCAAGTCGGTCACAGCAGGAAATGAATCAAATGAGAAGCCGGTTGACTTTGTATATTTAAAGCATTGTCTTGCTATTTTTCTGACAAGCTCAGAAGGTTGAACTGAATCCATTTGCTTTTCCCACGGTGGTCAAAAACGAAATTCCAACTAAGTGCCCATCTCAAATCACGATTGCTTCACGAGAAAACCTAACCCGAAAACTGGAGAACTTGACCCATAAAACAGTGTGGTGTCAATCTTAGAATGGGGCTGCCTGAACAATCTACTCGTATGCGAGAGTTGTGGTCAAATATGAGTGATGCTCAGATCATATCAGCAAACCCTTGATTACTTATCAGTAATCTAAGATGAGTCATTCCGTGGACTAATAGGAACATATCAGGTGAATAGTTTATTGAATGTAATAAAATTGTCTGAAAATCCCCATAAGATCAGAATTAACGGTGTGACTAACAATCGTTTTTGATCATTCTTTATCAAGTCAATACAAGTAGATAGGTTTCATCAAGATGTCATAGGACAAACCGTACAAAACAAGAAATGACTGTTAGCGAATGACGATAGAGGATACTACTGGACTCCACACAGTAATCGGTTAGACCTGCATCGGACAT
This sequence comes from Paragonimus skrjabini miyazakii, assembly GCA_014338405.1. NCBI lineage: Eukaryota > Metazoa > Platyhelminthes > Trematoda > Plagiorchiida > Troglotrematidae > Paragonimus > Paragonimus skrjabini miyazakii. The sequence continues at coordinate 10,441 of JTDE01009993.1, read as the reverse complement.
TGACTGGATGTTACGCCACATGGTCAGAGTCGAATGTTTGTGTGCGGTTAGATTGGATGTGACCACACAGAAGTTAATTATCTCCACCACATGAACATTTTTGAATAGCGAAGTGAAATCAAGGGAACCTATATGCCGATGTTTAATATCAATAGCTCTCACGGGTTCCGCAAACTTGAAAGTGTCACGAAGACTATGTGGACATAATTTGCGTTGCATAGTCTCTAGTATTCCCGCCAGCCAGATAGAACAGCCGGAAAGCATGTTCGGATTATAAAAATCACACCCAAAATAATCAATTCTGAGGTGCATCCTCAGTGTTCAGTTCGTGTTCAACAGCAAGTTGTACTGACAATCGGATGGGATAGCAATAGAATCCCCTGTAGGTCCACCACTGGCAAACGTATTCATAAGCAAATTAGAATCCCAACTTCAATCGACTATTCAAAGTCTATATACGTACCGCCGACATGTAGGTGATATATTTGCTGTTATACCGCCACAAGATGCGTTAATAGCTATCTTTCAGGTTTATAATGCAGCATATTCTTCATTGCGCGTCACCTCAGAAGTGGACTCTAACTACGAGTTTCATTTCTTAGACGTCAAATTGACCAGACGTCGAGACGGTACACTGAGTAAATCAGTATAACGCAAATTTGCATGGATAGTTCAGTACATCAATTTTAACCGTTTGTGTCCCTAAAAACAGAAACGACCTCTAGCCGAACGCCTAGCAACTACAGCAAGAAAGATTTTTTCAGATGACGCAGTAGGGCAGGAACTGAAACAAGGTTCAAAACCTATTGAGAGCAAACGGTTATCATGACTTCAAATAGGAAAGCCAACATTTTGCATGAAAAGAAAGCTATTTTTATAAAACTCACGTTTAAAGGGGATACTGTAGCAGATCAGTTCAACCGAAATATGTACCGATCACTTAAACGTACCTTTCCAGCGGCAACCTTAAAAAGTTGGTTCACAACAATGCCGATGTTAAGACTGGGTCTGAAAGACAAGCTACCAGGTCACGATCAGCCAATGCTCGTGTATTCATTTTCATGCTGCTGTTGTACTGCAGAATATGTTAGTCGTACTGTTGCGATCCAAGAACGCGGATGGCACTAGGGTTGTTTATTCGACAAAGCAACACATGGGTTAAGCGTTTAAACAAAACTAGAAACAAAACCACTCATTTGCACGCGGTATTCGGCCTCAAACCGTCTCGGTTGCCGCAGATGTCAATGCTCAGTTCCTTTAATTAGCAGGGGCCATTATGGTCGATGCTGCACTCTGATGTTCCTTCCTGCATTTTTCCTGTGGATTGTACGATGTCAAAATATATGCTCCGGTCCTACTAATGCATAGCAGTTGTATGATTAGTATATTGCGATCGTTCATCTTCACTGCAGTACGACTAGGCGCTTGTCAAAAAGGATCAAGGAACATCATCCAGCTTGGATTGGAGTTGCTTATCGTAAATCAATTGCCAGCTCCATTGTCGCACATTTAGCTGACACCAACAATCGCATAGACATCAGCAAAACATTCCAGGTTGTCGACAGAGTTGCAAACACTCAACCAAAAACAGATCGTCTACGCAGTCTGGCGACCGCCGAATTGATTGCTATTAGATTACGCAACCCTAACCTGTACTCTCAAAAGATGTTTGTTCAGTCCTTGCAACTTCCATGGCCACAGATCAATCACATCCAATCTAACCACACACAAACATTCGACTCTGACTATGTGACGTAACATCCAGTCAACGTCCGATCCATGTCAAACCAATTATTGTGTGGAGTCTGGTAGTATCCCTTATTGTTATTTGTTACCAAGCACTTCTCATCTTTTGCGTTTTTTCTTGTGATATCTTGATGGAATCTGTGCAATAAGCATACCTGAAGAAGAGGTGAGGCTATGATGACAAGGAGGTGAATGTTTTTATCACCTTGCAATGAAGGCTGTTCAGTGTGTTATACACACAAGACTGTTGACAATTACACTCTTGAATCTGACTTGAAATGATCTCCCATTAGGTTAAATGCACAAGTTAATAGGAAAATTTCAAAATGGGTTTGATCAGGAAAAGTGAATTTATGAGGTTGGACAAATCAGTGCCAAGTTACATCAAACAATGTTGTTTGTACAATGCTTATTGGTCCATTCGCTAATGTTAGGAAAACACTGTTATCGACCATCTTCACTCCGTGAGATTGCGTTTGGAAGACATAGTGTTTTTCTGAATCGTTTGTTTCTGTAAACTCAAGTTTATTGACCGCATATTTTATTTAAACCAGTCTATGAGCATCATCAGGATTGATTCAACAATGAAATAGCCAAATAAACTGACATCCCTACACAAACACACTTGATTGTTACCAAGCCTTCTACAGTGTACGAAACGTGTGTATGATTATCTCGATCAACCTTTAAAACGTTCATTTTCTGCCAAAATATTTGAAAACACGAATCCGTCTGATACTGGTGTTTTATAAATAATACAAGATTGAACTAACGGTTTCCAAGTTGCACAGAACAGGTGTTGAATAATGCCAATTTCGTTCGGAAAACGGTGAGATAAAATTCAACTTGTTTGTTGTCTAGCAGACAATTCAGTGGTTTGTAATCTTTGGAACAGCTCATCCTACAATTCATTTTTACAACGGAAGATTCTTCCAGTTTCGTATAATCTTCTCATGATTGTGTTTCCTAAATTTTCTGTGATGTTTAGCTACGGGTTTGGTGCTATAAAATCCAACCATTTATACAGTTTTATATAAGACCATGGTGGATGACACAAGAAACTCATGTTTGTATTCATTCCAGTATTACAAACCCTGTTGCTTCTTGTACACAGAGATTTCTTTAAAAAATCCATCAATAAGCTACGGTTATAGCTCTTTGAAACTGACTATTTCTGTTCCTCGTCTAGATCTTGTCACTGGAAGGACCAGCTGTCAGGATTTTCAGAGACTGAACTTCTGTTCATTTCTGTATAATATACTTTGCATGTTTACTTCAGTAAATAAGATTATAGGTGTCGTCTTCCAGCGAACGATGTTTGCTGAGTAGTTTTATATTCAGCATACGCATACTAGAAGTTTCAGTACCCCCTTCAGTTGGACAGTACTTAATTAGGTGACTGCAGCGGAATGAACGTACCTGGTTTGATCAAGCCCTCTGCCTCTTGGACCCTTGTTTTGCATAGCAATATTGAGAAATCTGACTTTGTGTTAGACTCGAATCTGCTACAAAAACGGCATACTCATATGTTGCAGGTGGTCTATTAGCTGAGCTACAGAGCTACGCCGGGAGCTCAGAAGTTTCATATGCAGACTCACCTACCCATTGTTCTGTAGGGAATCCACCAAGTGATTCAAAGGGTAGACTCCCTAAGCAAGATTTTTCAAACAGTTTACGTTGGAATTCATCAATACCACTGCTCAGTATTGTACTTGTATTACTGATAAGTAGTATAAAAGATTTCTTAAGTTAGAAGCGACATAATTGCAGAACACCTGAGTTTCAGCTGAACTCAAACCAATGGTATGGTTCTCTAGCCCAACTGGTACAACGCTGTATGCGTTTTGGCAAGTTGTTTCTGTCACTGGTTCGAGTCTAGCTAAAGCCAAGATTTCTTGCATTTTTATTCCTCTAAATTAGCTGATATGCTTTACGAATTACGAGAAGTATAGTCCGTTAATAATACGTTGACATCAATTTCAAATTCGTTCAAGACGCTTACCGTGTTTTGGCATGCTGTTTTTGTCGCTGGTTCAAATCCAACCAAAACCTTGATTTTTACAGTTGGCTCCGATTTAAAACCGTAAATCCACCAAACTACTTATTGATGATAGTTGAGGCCGTAATAACCAACTGTCGGTCAGTAACCTTCATTACGGTTCAATCATCCAACTCTACTGCTTTTATCCATACTGGGGAAAATGCACTCAGTGTCGATCACATAGTGCAGATCATCCATCGGATGTTCGGACTAAATTACGAGATTCTAAATTTTTGTCGAACAGTTTGGATGCCGGTAACACTAGTCGTACTTATTTCCCACCCGATTCCCGCTTTTTATGACAACGTTTGTTACAAGTTTATAAATTGTGGGATATTTACACCAATCGAGTTTTGTACACACTGAATGTACAGAATATACTTTGTGAATTCAGGATTGGTCAAGATAATGCGAATCTACTGATGGTGGTCGTATACCTAGTAAGTATGTTGTAGAAACATTGATGAAGCAAACAAGAGTAGGATGTAATGTGAAGGGCTGATACTTTCAGACTATCTTTAACTAATAGGTACAGAAAAGGATAAAACGGTCACAATGGAGTGTGACCGTTTCACTTAAGAAACTAAATGAACTGTCTTGGTTACCAAACTACCACTTTCAAAATCGATTGAACCACTGTTATCATGTGCGTATCAGAAAAGTTTGATTATCTGGAAACTCACTTTCTGGATGTGTGTCTAATATTCTGTCATACAGAACGTTTATTTTGAGGTGTCTACTCCAATACCTATTTCTGGCTGCGAGGTACACCAAACAGGAAACTAAGCAGTGAAAATTCAGAACATCGGATTGTGCTGAACGTGCAACTGTGTCATTCAGATCAATCATGCGGCTAAGCGTGTAGACGCTACCGGACATCCATTTCACCGATGGCAACGCCCTTGACACACACACACACACTCATCGATCTCAGTTTGCACATAGATGATTTTCGAAATAATCATGTTTGTACTATGCTACCGGCTAGTTTTGAAACGAATAGATGTCAATCTATACATAACCATTCAGGGTTAAATATTCTTACGAAAATGTATGAATGAAGAGAGTAAGTCGCTTATATCTTTCACAAGGTTCAAGATTATGACTTCATTCAACCCACCGTTTAGTAAAACGTCAGGTATATCTCATGTGGTGTGAGTATTGTTTTTCAAGGTATATGGAAAACTGCACATCTAGGGATAGGCACACTGATCAAACAGAAAACTTGAAAAATAGAGAGTATATACCGCTTGGATCGATTCTGTGCCGTGTTCTAATATGCTTTTATTTTGTAGACGTTGTGTAATCTACAATGATTGGTACACAAATTTTATCACTCCATCGAATGGAACACATTAATGAGAATATGTGTGAATCTCCATAACATTGTTACTACTCGGTTTCACTTAACTGACGCAATTGTGTGAGATGACTTCACTGACAAAACAAGCAATCTTTCCAGATTGTAGTCACAGGTTACATAAAGAGTGAGACGGATAACTAAACCGTAAACGTTTAAAGACGTAGTACATGTTTGGGTTAAAATGTATGCATCATCTTGTGAATGGACGGTCGATGAGTTAGTTATGTTCACTCTGTATGTCGCTCACAATCTATCGTGCTTTTCACATTTACCTAGACTCTCAACTAACCCATTTTGAAAAGGAAAGTCACATTCGAGTTTCGTTCTTGTTACAACACACCAGTAGTACATATTCTTGTTGCACCCAAGATTAGATCTCCAATCACACTTTCATGAAGTAACCATGTTGATAACAGTTTCAGCTATCTGCGTTATTGTCTCGCAGTATTAGTGTAGTGAGGATGAGCGATCGTAATATACTACTCACACCACGGCTATTCAGTAGTAGAACCGGAGCATATATTTTGACATCGAACAAACCGCAGGAAAAATACGGGAAGAATCATCGGAGTGCAGCATCGCCCAAAATGGACCCTGCTACGTAAAGGAACTGAGCATTGGCGCCTGTTATGACGGAGACGGTCTGGGACCAAGTACCGCGTTCAAATGAGTGGTTTTGTTTGTGTTACTGTTTAAACACTTAACCCATGTGTTGCTTTTTCAAATGACCCTTGTGCATCCGTGTTCTTGGTTCACAACACTGGTTCGTCCTGTGTGTCTGATTGGCTGGCTGCCTTCATGTTGAGTTATGTTGAATCACATTTTCCTCGGTTCAATTTCCCGGACAGCAACTGTGCACAATTTGGTCTGGACGAATTTATCATGCTGCAACCAGTCACATCCATGCAATACAATTAAGAATGTCGACCGCTAGTCTGGCAACTGAACAGCGTTTTGACCTGGTTTTCATACAGTGTGGATAAAGCGGTTTTCTGTGCCCGTTCGCTCACCCTCCTGGGCTAGGGCCTGTTCGTTGGGTAAACCTTTGGTTCGGAATCCGGATTGTGTAACCGGGTGCACGCCTCTAGGATAACCTGAAAACTTAGTCCAAAGAGTAAATCAACTCGTGTATTGCAAACCAAGTAGACTTGGCGCGAGCAGCAGTCATGTGCAAAGGTAGGTGCAAGGTGAAAACAGGTGCATGAACCAACACGCATCCACGCAAGCAAGCAGAGATGCAACAGACCTCGAGCTGACCTCATGCCTACACACGGTTGGCGGCATCCGAAACGGATTAGCCTGTCACAATGACCGAAGTCAAAGGACGTTGGCACTTCAAACCATCACCACCAAGTGGCTTGCGCTGCACCACTTGCAGTTCCACTCACACACCACGTATCCG
>JTDE01009990.1:0-10180 GCA_014338405.1 Paragonimus skrjabini miyazakii | reverse complement strand
TTTGAAGGCGAATCCCGTGAAACTGATAATCACCATGATATTTCATCAGAAAGCTGCGAGTTCTCGCCACATGGGGCTCACCATTGTTTGAAACCGGTTATCCGCAACCAGAACTCACTACCGAAATCCAATCGATAGTGGAAAGCAATATTTCAGCTCGTTGACCCTCAGTATTTTTATCGACTCTGGAAAGTAGTGTGCAAATGCAAACACATCTAGCTGGCGAGGCGCGGAGGGCGTGGTATTTTTAGCCCCGGGACGGATATTACCAAATTGACACCTTGAAAAAACAAATGCCTATAAAAAAATCAAACGCATCAGGAATATACAACTGAATGCAGCCGTTAAAATTATTATCTTATATGGTTGCCGCAGTCGCAGTCACCAAGACGGCAGTTACTCTTCCAACGACACATATAGTAGAAGCGAGAGTGAAGGCGAAATAATGCTTTCGGATAAGAAAAATTGTTCTATAGTGTCCCTTATCCACGATCTCTTCTGCACCAAAGCTATACGGGTCAGTCCCAGTATATTCTTCCTCCCCAACTGTCGAAAATTCCGTGCATTTGGGCAGGCTGTGCACCAAGTTATCCGAAAGTTACTTGACCTTTTGATAACCTTACCTGTCATGCTGATCCCCAAGACAGTGTTCACAAAATAGTGGCCCCGAAATCTGTTGAGGCCAGCCTAAAAAAGGTGTCGCTGCATCAAGTTGTGCAAGAGAGGAGAAGGTGTCTCCAGAGGGTTAAAATCAAAGCACTGATCATGGTCGACCGCAAGTTACACTCGAAGGCCAAGGTTTTAGTTTCTGCCCTCACGATTACCTGTAGTAAAAGGGGAGGTGCCACTTCCGCAGACGACAGCCTAATGACTGACACTACAAACACAAGCACGAGTGATGAGGGTACTGACATTGCCCTCCTTCCGTGTCACCCGCCTCAAAGTGTGGTAAACGGCCGTGCACAGAATTGTTAACCCAAAAATTGGGAAATGAATGTGTCTGTTGTGGTCATCTCTCCGGAATCAAACTGTTTTCTTGAACCGATCCATTAATTTTTCCTGTGAGTGGTCTCCTAACATCACAACGCCTCCGTTAAAGTCTCTTCCGTAGCAGATGAAAGTCAACTTTTTATCAATGAGCACCTCCAAACATCCCAAAAATTGCAGGAATTGATTGGGATACACAGGCCGTAATTTGCGACGCCAATAATTCTGAGGAAGCGCCAAGTATGGTCGTCGACATGCGCAAAAGCAGTAATGCTTTGCTATCAGCCGCAATGAAGGACCGCCAGACCAACTCGGCGTAACAAACCGAGTCCAACCCATAATCGCAGTAGTTCCTTCTTAATTCCTAAGTCTTACCTACCAAGCTCTTTATTGCATACTTTTTTTCTCTTATGGCAATACAAAGTGAAGGAACATATTTTAACCGGATGTGTACGAACTGTCTGAGTCTATCTAGTAATTTACCAGAAATCAGATGGTTGGTCCATGCTTGTCAAACCCCACATGTTTATCTCTGAGGTGACCGTTTTTTCAGCGGATATCAGTGACAGTTAACTTAACTTCCCTAGATATTTCATGTACCGTACCGACCTCCGTTAAGAGTGATTAAGGGCTTTGAGATCTTCCTCAATCAGGTCTCCCGAAATGCACGATTATTTGAAATTCTCGGTCCTTCAATGACTGATGCTTTCTGGCCACGGATAAAAATGGGCAACTAAGACACACTCCCAGTGGAGATTGTATATCGTCCTTTCCATGCACATCTTCGATGAGGATACTCCTCTTGAAAGTCTGGCAAACTTCCCAATACCACTAGATTTCTCTTCTATACACACTGCGGATGGCTTCAACGCACCGAAGATAAATTGCTCATAATCGACAACTGATTCTTGATGACGCTGTCGACGTTGATACGGCGGAAGGTACAGAAACAGCGTGCTAGCCCCTCGACGCGATATTCTTCCAGTTATATCTCTTATCGGCGCGATCTAATGATTAGAAATGAAGGTCATCTCGCAAAAAGAATGGCAAGTAAATCAACATTTAGATTGTGTGACCACGCTGCGTGTTATCAACAGACCGTGAATATCAATGTTATCTTTCGATTAGAAAATATTTTCAGGCTACTGAAGTTGTTGAATTTTTGTAGCATGTTTCAGTTCCTGACATCTCAGAATTCTGTTTCCCGAAGTTTGTTTGCCGAAGACTTAAGTAAGGACTGTGCGGAAGTCCAGTGACATAGGAATTAATAGAAAAATAACGAAAAAGTGCATCCTACGTTGTTTTGGAGATCTGATGGTAGAATATAATGGAAGTTGATGTCATAGATGTGGAAACACGATTTTTTTAAAAGTTGGACATGATTGAACCATTGGTAAAACTTGGGTACTAAGCTTTTTATAAAACTTCCAGCGTAAGGCACGCCTGTGAACTAACTTCAACGTAGGACAATGCACAAAAACCGAACAAGTTAATAGTGATTTCTTGGTTATATTCGCCATGATTTTCCATTCGTTGCTACCACTGTTGTAAACAATTCCATGAAATAATGATTTACACTGGGATGGGGACGAGGTAACATGCTGAACGAATGACATCGAGGGAATATTCCAGATTGAAAGATAACGACATTCATAACTGCTCGTTCCATTTGTCCTACCTCACGAGTTTAGCGAAACCGTACCTTACCCTAGTAGCACACTTAGTTGGTCGACCGACTATCGAGTGATTATTGAGTGTCTTACGTTAGTCACTCAACAATTTCACGGATAAAGCAATTTAGACTCCAGTGTTTGTAACCTTGCGAATGAGACAAATGGGACGGGTGTGGATTTCATGTTCAAAACTCAAGTGCTATCAGTTTATTTTTGTTTAGTCACACCATCTGACCATAATTTCGTGATTGCGGCTTCCAATTAATCGGCCATTTGCAATGTGGGATGTACGTGTGTATTGTGTGGAGAATTGCGGATGGTGCGTTTTCGTTCTGTTGATCAGCAGGATTCTTGTTGACTTCACTGAAGTGGCATATTGTCGTACTTCTCATATTAACTGAGATATTCCATTTTCTGTTAGACTCTGAGAACTTGCATAATGGCCGAAAATTGTGCAAGTTCACTTTGCATTTCGATGGTCCCTCAGTTATGACAGACTAATGAGCGTTTGATTTAACGGTTCGGCGTGATATTCTCATTGCTTTTATTTAAGTGGCACATTGTCCTGTTTCTAATATTGATTGTGATATTTCACTTTCAGTTGGATTTGGAATGTCATGCGGATGTCAAAATGCCCATCAATGGATACAGATGTAAAATGTAAATTAACCCAAAATAGAGCAGAAGAAGCAATTACGGGAAATTACCTGATTCTTTAAACCTGGTGTGCATTTTGTGCTCTTCCATTACATGTCTTTTTCTCAAAACCGTTAGTTTTGAAATTCTGCCGATTTGTCGATACTGCTGCGCAACGGCGTGATTTCGCTGGGAATAAGCTTGAAAATAAGACGTGCTCGTTAGTCAGGACCTTTAATATGTAAACCAACAGGCGTCCGTAACGAAATGAGGGCTACGACAAATATTCCTCTTGACCGATTAACGAGTGACTACCAGATGCACAGTTATCGTACACGATAGTCACTCGTGAGTCGGTCGACAGTCACTCGTAAGTCACTCGATAGCCACTCGATACTTTGTCGTGTTACCTGGGTAAGCTGAAACACATAGGTGAACGAGCAAATTTGCTGGGTACGAAAACCTAAGGATAAAAACGTGAATAATGTATTATTGATTATGGAAAAGGTATATACTACCTCCGCTATTTGTCAGTACAGTGCGTAGCCTCTGGTTAAAATGTGTTACGGGTGTACTCCCGGATGATCGAGACCGTGCATCAGCTGAGGTCTTCACCATCATGTCGTTCATCGCATCTGATATCTGCAAGAAATCTGTGTACGCATATATGAAGGAACTTACTTTCTTCGATCATATCAACAGGATAATCGGTCCACGTTTTGCTGATTCACGCATTCGTCGGCCCGTGTGTAAGCGGTACAATGTCAGCGGACCGGTCTAATTCGACATCCGTCGTGGTTGGTATGCGAGACGTGTTTCCCATAATCACTGGGGAAGTGCGAACAATGGCTGAAGTAGAGGGACCTGACAGAAATAAGGATTCGAAACGTGCACTTACCAGGCGACTGAGGTTGAAGCTGTTTGCCACAGAATGAACACTCATTTGTGTCTGCCATTTGCACACATTTGGAGTGAAAAATCAGCTGATCGGCATCACACCAATAACAGTCCATCTGTACGGGTCCACCGCAGTGTCCACATGGCAACCCCGATTCAGGCTTTTTCACCCACCTCGGTTGCACACCGCTTGCAGCGGAGCCTATGGGGAAGTCGTATAAGGACAAGCCAGTTTTAGCGCGTTCCACTATCTTACTGGCAAAAACAGTGATGCTGCTATAGCAAGTCACCGCCGTGCAGTTGTTGTAGTCGTGCAGCTTTCAAGTACATGATGAAGGGCTTTATAGTGACGGTTGAAACTGGCTGCAGCAAACGGCCTAAGCTGCGGGTCTACCAACCGTTGAATCGGCAAGTTGCACTCTGCCAGCCAGCACTCATGGCTGGGGACGTGACCTTTGTAAAGGGAAACGAAAACTACAAAAGACCTTACCGTTGGGGTTGCAATGTTTCCGAAACACCGACAGAATGTGCATGCATGGCAGCCACATTGTACGGTAGAATGTACATTCACATTTGCCCTCAACACTATCCACGACGAAAGTGTCGACATCATGTTGCACACGAAGCTGTAGTGTTCAAAGTGATTTACAGAGAACCGCTTACCTTGCACTCAGATATTGTTTCGAAAGAGAGTCGTGGAGTCCGTCCTTTCAGATGGTTTTGAAAAAGATGACTTGCGAACGTGGTCATTCTGTGAAGAGTGTTCTTCACGTACCAGTCGACATCCATAACCTCACGACGATCGCACCCCCATGTCGTTTGTATTTCGTGCTATCGCAGCGGCCACTCACTGTGAATCCATTTTTTATGAATGACAACGGCTAGAAAGTCTCTTGGGTGCGACCTCTTCTTCAACCGTAAGTTTGCGTTCTCCAGCATATTATTTGTGCGATTGCCAAAGTGGACAACATCGCTTTGCGCATGGATGGCTCACTTCGGCTCGATGTACAGCCAAGTACGCAACAAATAATCCAGAAACTTTCTATCCGTTCGGCCGATGATATACAAATCACGTTTGAACCTACGGTAAACGATGCGACAGTGCAACTTACTCTTTCTCATTGTCTACCGTAGCCATTTGGTGCGAAAAGAGCTGGTCTTTTAACAAACATGACGGGCGAATTTTGCCCACTTACATGCTTACGTACGGCATCACGTACATGAAAGTAACAAAACGGGATGTCGTAACTGAACACCACATGAGCTGCCCTTATTTGCGCGGTTATCTTATTCATGACAGATGTTTACACCGCGATCTGCTCACCCATCATTTCCCGAAAACTTTCTAATAGTCTGCGTAGTGAAGCATACTTTTCACTACGAACGTACCCGTATATCACGGGTCGACCGTGTCCCACACCGCCTGTCATGAGGAAATGACATAACTCCCAACTTCGAAAGTATGTTGTAATATACAATGACATACTTGTGCCTGTTTGTCCAGCGGGTGGCATCCACATTCACAACATGCGGGAAACGTTGGAATAGTTCAGTGTACGTTCGATGGGCGAAGCAGATATGCGTATATCTGTTGCCGTTACCCCGCATAGTGCACAACACATCTATCACACTAACCACCGACAGCACCTCATCAAGGTTCTCTAACGTTCAGTGGTCAATCCTACGCAACAGACTCACTTGACATTGCTAGCTTTAACTCGCGGCGGATGTTTCCAAAGTCAGCGGTTGTGATACGCCTTTCGTAACCATCCGCTACATACTGCTTAATGTCAGCAGTTGGTGTATTGCACTGGAACAGACTCATGCAATCGTTTAATTCACTAACGGTGAGTCTACGATTGGTGGGATGAAAATCATATAGCGGGCGATTGAGAGGGTGGTTATGCTCCAACTCGAAACAGCTCACAACCAGACATGCATCTCGTCAGACCACATGAAATTGTGATCTGTAACATGTTTCGCGAGAATTGATTTGTTAAAACTAGCAACAGTTAGCCCACTAGACACGTCGCACACCCTTGCATACCTCCTACCCCCTTTATACTTTGTACAACGATAATAAATCTGCACGGTTTTGAGGAAAACATATCACCTTACCTTATCGTACTTCAAAGCAGTTTTCTACTTACGGCTCGTCCTACGGACGTAAATAAGGCCCACCTCATCCATGTATCTTTGAAGGCATTTATGGAATTATGAGAAAGTGCGAAAATCGTGATCATCAAACATCGCCTTGAAAGTCGCGATATAATCCATCTACTACGATTAAAAAATAAACAACTGAAAATGAAATGAACAAATGACAGGCAATAAAATATAAATTGTAAACAACCCCAGCATTCTTCTGTTAACATTGCCACACGCAATCGATCAAAACGACAACAGCAGCCATACCGATTTTCGAAAATCAATTGCGATACGGTCGTTTTTAATTAACGCTCGGTTAAAACAGACACATATGATTCCATGACGCAGATTTTGACGATTTCAATTTTTGCATCAGGTACCAAGCTAATAAAACGATTTTTCCTGTTGAAATTATCCTCCTGAACGCGACAGCTCAGAAACTCACGGTCTACGACTAGCATTCACGAGTGACCACTCATTGATGACTCCCGATCTTATCTTTTACTGGCTCCATCAAATAACAGAAAAATATCTAGTTCGAAACTCCAGTACGGCCGGTTTCAATGGTCTGGGGAGCTACCTCCTTTCCAGCCCTGATTGCCATCATGTGGACTTGAAATAACACGCGTTGCAAAAGGCAGTTCGAAGGACGTACAATTTATTCGTACTGCGCAAATTGCATTCCGTCTGCTCACACCCACATTTTCGGCGCAGGATACGTCGTCTCCTTGTCGACCAACCCAATTTATCCGCATAGTATTAGCTTACGGGTAACTTAGAGAATCTTAACACTTTTCACATTGTTTCAAGGTAATGGAGCACCTTTCAAAACGCGCCATTCTTGAGCATTTGCTTTCAATCAACCTCTCCTCTTCTACTCAGCATGGCTTACTTCTTGATCTGTCATGCATAACCAATGTGTTAGTCTTCGTGGATAGCCTGACAAAAGCCTAAGGCAGCAACCACATCTCAGATGCTATCCTCCTTGATTTTGCCAAAGCCTTCGACGGTATCGCATGCGACCCTCTTGTATACAAACTGGAAGCTCATGGCATCCAATGAGAGGTTATTAACTGAATTACCTCTCTTCTTGATAATAGAACTTTCGAAATTAAAACTGGACCAGACCTTTCCTTTCCCCTTCCTCCGATTTCTGCAGGCAGCCTTCAAGAACCAGTGCTCAGTCCTCATTTGTTTACATCAACAACCTTCCGGACGATATTTCCAACAACATTCTTCTCTACGCTGACGCTCTAAAACATAGAGCACTAGTGATTCTAGTGCACTACGAGTAGATCTTGGCACGATTAGGCGGTGATCAGACGATTGGAGTCCCCTCTAGATGATAGTAAGTGTGCACTTGTATTACTCGGTAGAGATTCTGGCAGTGCCCTCAGGTTTCACAGTGTACTCAGCAAAGTAGACATTACGAAAATCGACCAGAAGAAAGTTCTAGGCGTGTGGATATCGTCTAACCTATCCTTCGTGATTCATCGAGAGATGGTCGCAAAAAAGGGGCTCGCCACTATTGGCATGATAAAACGGATCTTTCCTCGCCTAGACAAGAAAGCGTTTCAAACGCTTTAAGGGTTTGTGTTGGGACTGCTGCTTTAGGACGCCAACCACACCGTATATTACCGGTTTGAATCAGGACATACTCGCTGTTGAACTTGTCCAACACACGGCTATCAAACTAGTCATGGGATTAGGAAATGTTGCGTATGAGTCACGGCTTGAAATCCTTGGTCTGTACCCACTTAAACTTCGAAGACTCCGCGGTGATTTAATTCTTACACACTTTTCTCTAGCATGGAACTCGTCGAACAGTTCTTTATTTTGGTGACTGACAACAGCTCACTGGGCAATGACAAGAAGCTTCACAAGCTCCATCCTCAAACCCTACTAAGAACACAATCCTTCTTAAAATATTACCAATAACTGAAACAACATTTCTTCGGAGATCGTTAATTGCTCCACCGGGAATTGTTTCGAAACGCTCTTAAAAACCCGTTAAATAATGACCTTTCAAGACTCGCAGTCACAATCTGTCCACAATATTTGGTTTAATTTTGAGGTGTGGTGTTTTTAATAGTGCAATACTATTATGCAAATTGCTAGGCCGAATTCTCCATTTTCTATTTTCGTAGTTTGTCTTGTGGTATCAGATGGACGACGAGCTTTCTGAAATGCGGTAAAGGACTTTCTGGCGAACGATATTTTTCTACGTTCTACAATGTGCTCAAAATCCGAAGACAACGTAACTGCATGTCGTTTGCGCACAATTTTATCAGGCAGAGAGACGTTTAACATCTACATACGTTGCATTCTAAGACAATAATTAGCGACATCCGATGAAAGCCTATTACAACGTATTGAATCGTTCGCACACGATTCAAGTTCACAACGAGCGACGCGTAATCCGTTGATCCAAATATGCCTATCTTAATATCCAACGGCAAGGAAGATAATCTATCTTCGAAACGGTTAATGAGAAGGCGCTCGTAGAAACTGGATTTAATACGGTACTAATTGAATCAATATACATGAAAACTAGATATCTCACCTCGAATGTGAAATATCCTCAGAAATTTAATAAAGAATGTGCCTGTACAACAAATCTGACAACTAAGCACCGCTCAGTAATGGAGGACGATAAAACGGAATTGAGTTCACTCAAACAAATGGTAATTGGTTGAGTTGGAGCAAAATGACTGTTCATGCATTGAGAAATGATAAGAATTATAAGCTGTTCAAGAAAGAATATGGAAGAAGAATGTCCTAATTTGACATTTAAAAATGCGCAAGGCTCTGACTGAATGAGAGTAAGGGAAACGGTTACAGTAGCCGGTGTAAGAAGGAAAATGATCAATACTGTTTGTTCTTAATGAAAATTAAGGAAAGATAGGGCCACCCTTCAACACTGATCAAGCAAAGCACAGCAATCTCAAAATAATGCAACAGACCTTAACAAAATCAACACAATGGGCCAGAGAATGCGACGAGAAAACTATATCTGACAAGTTGCGCGGTCATATTTTGAAAAGATTCTTATTGCGGAGGTTTCCTTTATTTCGGTTCGCGAATTGTAAAATTGTAGTGGAACAGATGTGCAAAATACAATAATTCTGGATAAAAAAACAACCAGTGAAATCACGGACTGGACTCACCAAATATTGACAATGTTCGTGAGACGTCCAGTGACGCTTGAATGTATTCGGATTGTTCCAAACGTAGCTGGGGATACGAAGTAACAGGGCTGAAAGCTAATCCAACAAATAGGATGTTTTCAACTGGATGGCAATCACCGGCGTCGTAGGAAGAATCATGCGATAGTTTGAAATACGTAATAGTAGTAGGAAATGTACTTAGCTCAAACCCAGAGCTAGCTTCTACGCAGTAGTAATAACGCAGCACGTCAGCTCATGAAATCGTATTGTAATCGGTATCTGTACCATGTAATTATTCATGCAGTAAAACAACAATAGCATATAGTGTTCCGTTATGATTTACAATCATCACAAATCTGTAGGCACGTGTAGCAGAGTTTATCCGTAAACGTGTCGTGTTGTTGTTTTTACTCAAGTCAAACAGAAAGTCGATAAACTTTGCGCGCGCAGATTGAATTTCTGGCGTGAGGAAGAAATATTCAATATTGGGATTGCGCATCTGAAGAAAGCTCGAGCCTCCGTTCAAAATATTCCGAAAATATAGAAAAAGCCATCCTTGAGAATTGGAGACTGAAAATTGCAAAATCGCTATCACGTATTCGAAGCATCCGGGACGACTTGTGGGTGCCAGAAACATTAGCGAAAGGTGCGGAAGCTACCAAAAGTGCTGTG
>JTDE01009983.1:0-13731 GCA_014338405.1 Paragonimus skrjabini miyazakii | reverse complement strand
TTTTTCCAAACGGCGAAAGTTGGGGAAATCACGTTCTGCAACTAGCATGCGTGGGGAATTCAGTGGCACTTCAACCCACCTTATGCTAGTCATCAGGGTGTAGTCTGGGAGCGACTGATTCGATCTGTCAGATGTATTTTGAGCGCAATCTGCCGAGAGCAGCGAACCGATGACGAAACCCTTCTAACTTCATTGGCCGAAGTAGAACGTATCTTAAACAACAGACCATTGGTCCCTGTTGCCGCAGACGGTCCTGACAACATCGCTCTAACTCCGAATGACTTACTTCTCTTGAAGAGCAATACAGGGTTGGCCCCAGAATGCAGTTTGGTAGACAGGTACACTCGGTGTTGGGGACAAGCGAATCACATGGTAACTACCCTTTGGAAAAGGTGGTCTCGAGAGTATGTATCATCGTTGCAAGTGCGCCAGAGGTGGTTGTCAAGGCAACGTAATTTCCAGGTGGGTGACGTTGTTCTTGTGGTATCCGACGGACTGACTATAGACCAGTGGCCCCTGGGCCTAGTTGCTAATTGTGAAGTAGACGCTGACGAACTAATCCATACTGTAGAGGTTCGCACGAAGACAGGTTTATTGAAGAGAGACGTGAGGCGCCTTTGTTTGTTAGAGGGGCATGACTGTTAGACACTATGGTTTGCGGGGTCTCCAACGTGTCGTGTGGATAGTTATATTAAGTATAGGTAGATAGAGAGCCAAAACTGTACAGCACTACCAGCGGTCTGTCAGATGCAGACGAATTTGGGCGGGCGCTGTAAATTTGTTGATCCACGAACTGAGAAAATTCGTCTCCATCGTTTGCATTCCCTATATTTCTTCACTAACCTGACCCTTGTTCCCAATACCTCACCCACCCCGTTTTGTTTTATTGAACTAATGTGTCGTTAAATGTCCTTGGCGCGAGTGGCCATTCTTGTCCTGGTCCGCTGGCGTGGCGGTTCATCTTTGACCTTGTTGGTCCCGTTGGGAAACTATTGATTTTGCTGGACGAGACTATCGTCGCGAACGATTGAGGTTTGCCTTTTGTAATTAATGATGCATTTCTTTAATAGTACCGTAGAAATTGTTAGATCCAATCTTGTTCTCATTTTGAGGATCCGTTTTTGGGCTACGCGTAACTCAACGATCAGGCGTGAATCGTTACAGTCGTTGAAAAGAGAAAACGGTCACGTTGGCGTGTCCTCATTTTTTAAATATTTTTGGAAATTTTTAAATCGGAACTTTAGGCAAGGTGTCTAAAGTGCATCAATTATAAATAAGCAGCGTTAATAAAAATATTGGAATATACCGAATAAGTGCCGAGAATACTGGTTTGGTGTGGAAATATTTTTCCACCATTTTCGCGGAGACAACCTATTATTGGCAACAGCTCGCTTTTTCAAGTCCTATAAATGCGCTTATTGCAATTTTCGAGGTGAAATACGTCCTCCTATAGCATGAGAGCACTTCAACTTGGGGCGTTTTGAAGATATGATCGAAATGAAAATATATGACCACACACTGTTGACATTGCATTGTAACAGCCAGTCTCACTTAAGCTATGAATGTCATAAGTATGCGGTATGCGTTCACACTAGCAGCTGCTCCTTCCATATGACTTTTATCGTGAACAACAGAGAAAACGAACACATGCGGAAAGCGATGAAAAGTGATGGGGCGTTTGGGTACATGGTAATTATCATTTTTCGTTCCATTGATCGTCACATCGATTGGAATATTTTCCTGCACTGCGATAAATACTTGGTGTTCTAAACATCATAGTGTGACTGGCCGAGAGGTATACCTCACAGTGATCGGTAGGCAGTTTGAGTTCATCGGTCTCCGTATACTGTTTCGTATGAACTCCACGCGATCTCAATCCAGTTGAAAATAATGCAATACGGTAAATATAATTCACTTGCGAAGATTCTCGGTGACAGAGTGGGACATAATATCATTTTATTGCCCCGTTCCATACACAATGAAGGTGAAACCAATCATATGATAGCGTCATTTTTGACCATTTCAAAAAGCAACCTTCCGTCAACCATTATCTACCTGAGACCTTGAAAACAAGGAGAAGTAGTATGAATATCGTATAGACAAGAAAGCTGAAAGCGTTGTCGTACCTGTTTCACTAGCGAAAACGTAGACCAACAATCGGCAGAATCATGAGTATCCATAATGTGAAGATTATATTGTTGCAGCTGAAATGGTACAAGTGAGAATCAGTGTTATCGTTGGAGAGATAACGAGTATCATAGTGAATCATTAACCATTAGATGGGTGAGAACCGAGCTGCGTACAGACGACAAATTACACCCACGCACGATCAGAAAGCAATAAACTAGATGGTACGCGAGCTGTCAATAATAGAGTGGGACATGTTACCTCATTTGCACTACCTCATATGGACCGTAGTTAGAAACAACCACGTATTAACGTCAGGTTCAACCGCTTTTAGCAATGGCATTTCGTCGACTGTTTTCCATTTGAAATCCTGACAAGTAAACGAATTGAATATAACTCATATAGATAACTAACCCGCAACCGTGGCAGCATAGCCTTCATTGAAGTTTTCTGTGATATTTAATTTAAAATGCAATGTAAACGCAATTTGGTCAGAAACTACAAATTCACCGATAGCTCCCAAACCACGTAAGATTTAGCGTTTCCATAAAACCGAAGTATGTAGTCCACCACGAAAATTCTGATGGGAACATTTTCAGAACGCGAGATCGACTACGAAGGCCAGAAGACGACTTTATCAAAAAAGGCAAAACAGATTTCTTGACAGAAGTGCATATGTGGGCCATTTCTAGTTATGGCCGATTTTTCCATTGCAACACAACTATTATACTCGAAAAATTCTCTGTATTTTTTCAAATAAAAAGCCCATTTTAATATTTAACGAAAATTTGAAAAATCTCTTTTGTGCCCAAACTGTCGTCTTCAACTCGTTTTGGCCGTGAAACGCCATACCGACCAACAATAAACGCAACTCTATAAAGACGAAGCGTTCATGATACTCTCAACATCATTGGGAAGTTGTCGGATTGTCCCAAAATTAGTTACGGGTGCGAGACGTTGGAGCTTAAATTTAAACCAACAAATGAATGTTTTAGCCGGCCGCTAATCACCGGCGTCGAGGGAGGAACCGACGCTGAAAATTATCGGTAGGGAGTAAAATCTGTCGTAAAACAGCGAATTTATGAGGGGTCCGTGAATACCTGGCAATATTTCGGTGGTATCATATAAAAAGTTGGAAATCATCCATTCCTGAGACAAAAATGACGACGAGCGTTGAACGGTTCGTTTTAACCAACTGTGAATGGGTTTGTTCTTCATTTCGCGTGAAGATTGAGAATGATAATGGTGGGTGTTATGATAGCACTTACGCGTTTTCATGCTATGTATTTGTTTACGTTCAATCAATAGTTAATCGTTCTATGTTGACAAATTATTATTTGTTTATAAATTTTATTTTAGGGGATGGATTATCTTCAGGGATTCAAAGATCTGTTCGAGAATCGGGAATTTTCTAGCTTCTAAAAATTCCGAAGTTGTTTGAAGGAATACAGCGTTTTGTACGTGCTTGGCTCAGGTAAGAAATCAAGCAATGCACGATTGATACATGATAATGTGGGTGTGAATACTACTGAGGTTACGTGGTAGATGCGTACAGGCGTACCAAGTACAAGCGACGTAGGAGCCAAAGCCGCGGAGTACGACGTGTTTAGTGAGTTGAGTTCACTTACTTTCAATTGCTCAGTTCTCGTGATACATGCTGTAAATCACGCTTTAACGTAGCTAGGAGGAAAGCGGTGTTGGTGGTTAGCTATTTTACGTTAGAGCACAACCATGACCTAACTGTTTTGTTGTACGATGCACACCCACCAAATCGACGGCTCACTGCAAATGAAGTGAACGACTCTAGGCACTTGTTCAAATACAATACTTCAACTGCGGAGCTAAAGCAGTATGCTGAGGATGTCTATGTCAAGTGTATAACGACAATGGATATTTGCAACATCCGTCATCGTTTAAAACCTCTGACAATAAGTAAGTTGGTTTGTGTACATTGATGTTGCAGAAAACCTACCCCAAATTCTTGATCACGTAGAGAAAAACGGCGTATTGCTTGTCCTCAAAGACAGTGGTAATAGATACACGCACATATGCTTCGCGCGAAGGGAACAAGTACAGTTGTTCAGGCGTTTTCCCGATGTGGTCAACGTCGTTGCGACGCATAGAACCAACCGTCACAAGTGGGACCTATATCAGTTCACACATGCGGTTGTAGCTTGAAGCTGTGTCAATTTCTTGTCACAGACGGGATGGGCCATGGAAAACCCGTGATGTATGGTTACGTTTGGGGTGAAAAGTACGCTTCCCTCCGTCGTTTGTTTGAAATATGTCGTGATGTGATGGGGGATCACATACCTGTGAAGACGTTTGCGGTAGACAAAATGGCGGCGCAAATGCGAGCAGCACGAGTCTTGTTTGGCTGTGACATAACGCTATGTTATTTCCATGTTCGATATGCAGTGAGAAAACTTGTAAGTTGCTGTCGTTAACTCTGTAATCTCCATTTAGACCAACTCATTTAGAAGTCGCTATTTGTTTCATCGTATGGCAGTTATGGATAACTTAGAAGAGTGAGTAAAAACTTTTGTCCACTTGTGTTTAAGGTTCAACCAAGACGTTGCGTTAGTCAGAAGCACGGACCCAAAGTTTATGAACTACCTAATGTGCAATTGGCTTTACATGAAGCCTAAGTGGGCCGTCCATGCACAATCAGACGTTGTCCACTTCAAAAACCGAACAAACAACCGTTTGGAGAATGCCAACGGGCGAATTTAGAAGAGCACTCGTTCACGGGATTATTTAGCTACGGCCATCAGTAAAATTTGGTTCCACAGCGAGTGGCTAATGCGGAAGTTTGAGATGCAGTGCACCTATGGTTGTGACCGCCGTGAAGTGGTTAGCGTCGATGTGTACGTCAAAAATATACTGCCTCGGCTGGCGACGTTCGCTAGTCAGTTGGTGTTGAAACATTTCGGAAATCGTGCCCCCTACTGCATTGTGAACAACAAGACGAGTTCAAGGTAACCGCACCTTATGTAATATCAATTTTTAGTTTCGAGTGAGCCATGAGGGTGCACAGTAAACTGTGGACATCAGTGATGACACGTGTGAGCACAACTTCTATCGGTCCATGTGATTACCATGCGTTCACATGCTGTCCGTCTTCAAAAAGGATTTCTATCCATACAGTGAGTTGTTGTTAGCGAAAACCGCATTTTTTCTCGGCCGCTTCCCAATCCATCAACGGTGACTTGCGGAATACAATTTGCCTAAAAGCAGCATGTTTCGCCGAGAGGTAAATGTTGCTGCTACAAATCCATTTCAACCGGATTATAAAATGCTGCATCAGGAGTTAGCGAAGCTGCAGGAGGTTAATCCCAGGACTGGCAGCCGTATTTTCAAGGCAATTATAGCTTTCATGCACCAGTCCATCGCGAAAGCTAAGACGGCCTTACCGCAGACTGACTTCCCCCTAGTTCCATCGTGCAGTACAAAGCAGCCAAGATGGGAGAAGAATGTTAACATGGGGATGCTCTGTGGATATTGTGGTGATCCTGCTAACATGAATGGTTACCGATGTGACAGCGACCGACTAATTTTTCATACAGAATGTATGAAGAATACTGATTTATCGCACTGCCCTTCCTGCAATGGACAACTGCAACCCCCCCACCAGGTACGCTGTTATTTCATGAACTATGTGGTTTTAGTTGCATCCACCTCGAACATTTCATTGCCTCCGGCGTTTAAACCGAACAAGAGACCCCGTCGGGCACCCGTAACTACTGATGACTCAGTGACGTCGGACGATGAGTTCTGTGTTGCACATCCGCGCAAACGAGTCCAAGTGAAAGTAACACCAAGTGATGTCACGGACGTCAATGATTCTGGTGAGCTGTGCCACGCCTTTGAAGTTACCTAACGCTCTCTTTTAGAAATGGACACACATCACGAAGAGGACTTCTACTGGAGCAGAACGGAAAGGAACAAGGCTGCAGAAAACCACTTGGAATGTTATACATAGTGATGGATTTGTAATAAATGAATTCTAACACTTCCTTTTTATTTTCGTTGACTATAGGGTGCAGGTAGGCTGACTGTCGAGCATGGACGTCAGTGCGTTCAACCATAGCTAGTGGCGTTGTGACTATAGGGTGCTGGTAGGCTGACCGTCGGGCATAAATGTCAGTGCGTTCAATTATAGACCTATGAGGTTCAACATACTATGTGGGGCATAGTACTTCATAATTTTACCCAGTTCCTGGCTACCGTATTGCCAAACCAGCTTTTGCTCGATTACACTGAGCAGTAATTATGGTAATCAGACCACAAAGAATAAAGGTCACATTATGCTCGAAAATCACCTACTGTAGTCGTATCTACTTGCCCACGGTGTCGCTGAATACCTAGTGTCCCCAGTTCCACACGGTGTTGATTATACAGCCTCACATGTAAGTCAGCTGTCATGAACAGTTTAATGAATTATTGAATGCACAATTTACAGAGAAATATTTTAAAAATTATATTGTGTACGTTCTTCATTCTTTTGTTGCTAAAACTTTAAATTACCCAGTCTAAATTCCAGCTACCCACCAACGCATTTTTCCTTCGAAATATCGCAATTCCTTAACGTCCCTGATAAAAATGTGTAACACATTAAAACAAACTTTTCCCCACAGCAAAATGAGCACATTTAATGTTTTATGATATACTCCGTCAATTAACATTTGGAATATATCAAAACTCACATGTTAATGGTCTACCCAGAAAGGCATTTACTCCCTGCCGATAGGTTTCAGCGGAACCGACACGGCCGCGTAACATATTCGAACGGAACCATCTGGTTTCAGTACTGGCACAATAGAGGCACTGCACGATAAATGTCGGGCAGGAGTGATTATTCCTCGTGTCTGAAGACGTTTGAACCCAGCCTCAACTTTTGGGCGGATGAAGAACGCTAATGTACGAACCTTATAAAATTTGGCCCGAGTATCCGGCTCCATTACAACAGTGGCCTAAAAATCCTTCAACCTTTCTAGCCTGTTTTCGTCGAATGCAGACGAGAATTTCTGCAGCAGCACCGGAAGGCGCTTGTGGCTGTCCACTCGTCTGACAGACAGGAGTAGATCTGGCATGAGTTTAAGCCAGTTTCGACCCAACGGATTTGGGCTACCGTTATTTACGACGTACGCAGGTAGATTAGGCTCTTTCGTTCCATGTTTTTCTCCCACATTACGGGTACCCATAACATCACTTGTCCGTTCCGTACATGATCGTAACGTGGCTGCCACTGGGACCAGTGGAAATGATTTTGGCAGTATGCGTCTGTTAATAAGTGTCCCCGAAGCCCCTGTGTCGATTTACAGATAAGCGTTACATCCTTCTACGTTCAAGTCGACTGTGTAGGGAGGTACACCTGCAGGAAACGTGGTTGAGGTATGTGAACTCAAGTAGAAGGCTGATTCTTCATGATCTCCAATCGATCTTACAGCTCGAGTCTTAGAGCAGAAATCGGAAGATGGAGCTTATTTTGAATGGCGTACGCGTGCACTCTGGCCAATTTTCTCTCAACTATGGCTCGTCGACCGATTGTCACGGTAATCCGTCACAGCTTCATGTTTTCCACCGCAACGATAACACGTGAATATATCAATAGGATTCTTATTTGGTTTAAGCGGGGATGTATTCCGTGTAATCAGTTGTACAGCATCTGAGGCCGAAGATGGTTGGTATAATGTGATCTGTTGTGTTACGTTCCCCCGTTGCCTTGCAATAGAACATTCACGGTCCCAACTTAGTTTTGACTCCTCTTCGGACAACAGTCGCTCTCTGATATTACTGTCTTGGACACTCACTAGTAAACACTGAATCGCCATAGTTTCTTCAAATTTTTTGGATGAAACTTCATTATAACGACAGTCAGGAATGGCTTGCTGGATACAGGCGATAAACTCATTACCATTTTCCCCCGAGCATTGACGAAGGTGGTGGAAATTCATTCGGGCTGTGAACACTTGCTGGTGTAACCCCCACAGGTCATCTAGTCTTGCCGGAGCATCAGGTAAGGACGCTTTGCCTCAAAACCGGAATGCGCCGAAATGACGTTGACCAAATCCCAGATTCTGCCTAAGTAATTTAACTTTTTGTGATTCTGTGAGGCTGTTGGCGGGATTTATCGCTATGAGCCGTTCCACATGATCCTTAAAAGATCACTTCTAGCGCGTCCAAACTGATAACGAGGGCTTTGCACCAGCATCTTTCCAAAAGCAACCTGGAGGTATGGATGAAATATTCATGACTTTCGGATAATTGTTTAATTCCCGTTCGCCAAATGTTACAACTTAGAACACACGTTAAACTGCGAGCTTTGACACGCATTCAGCCCAGAGTAGAATGAGGACACGTAACTTCAATGGCGCGGAGCTTTATTGAACACGAGAGAGTGAATCATATTAACGGTGAGGCATAGACAAGATAGGCAGCCACCCAATCGATTGTGTGAATAACGCGATTGAACCGGTCGGGGTCAAGGTGAGAGAGAGCGGGACACACACGTGTGCACGGGTAGACAAGTGACGTGCGGACAACGGCATTCGCGGATGCCGCAATTGTACACTTTTGTTGAATGTGAACAAGGTTGAGTGCAGACAATGTTCAAGACCAGATACACTTTCGGAAAGTGATAACTTAGTACTTGCATCAAGAGTCATCGCTTTCTAATAACCCTTCAACAACATTAATGCCAAGTAGTACTGATACACTGGGGTCAAGAGAGGTGGAACGAAAACTAAGGAAAGTTTTATCACTACACAATGTCACGTGTTCCAGTTTGTCAACAAAATCTTTAACGCCACTTACCAACTTGTTTCGCAACGGCTTGATTATGCGGCTAATGAACTTGGCCAGCATGTAAGTTGAACTGGTGGTGTAGTCAACGATAGGTTTCATGGGTATTCCTGTTTTATGCACTTTTAGAAGGTCATAAAATCGCGAAGGACGATTATTCTTCGGATTGGGCACGAATCAGTTAGACTGCCCAGTTTGTTCTTTGATGCTCCGGAGGAACTTACGAGGTCGTGCTTTGACTTTATTAGGAAGTGCATTGGTCTTCTGCCGACTGATCTCTTCATGTGGTCCAGTAGTTAGGTGCTCTAGCACTTTCTTCTGGTAATCTTTCTGATCTAAAATTACTTTGCTGTTGCTTTTATCGGCCTTAGTAACATGAATCGAGCAATCCTTCCTAGGGAAACCAGTAGCATTCCGTTCAGCAGTGGTTAACTTTGAGACAGCTGGCTGTTTTCGTTGTAAACCGCATGCAATTGTGAGTAGTGCTTCGTCTGCAACATACGTGGCCAACCTGCTTATTGTAGGTTCAGTTTTGGGAATTATGTACATTGGCTCAATTTGCTTCCGTTGGATGTTAAAATTGAGTCCTTATTCAAACAGGGTTGTCTCGTTCATACTGAGTGATCGCGATGAGAGATTCATTATCACATTTTCCGCGAGACGCTATGTTACTGGTTGTAGGGCGGAAGAAACTGATTTAGTCCTCCGAAAAGCTTGTCAAACTTTCTTTCTGACGCTCTTTTGCTTTCGCAAAAAGAGTTAATTCACGCTGATTAATGCATGGCCATTGTATTTCAACTACCAACTCAATCCCCGACCCGGATAGGCGTTACTCAAGCTCATTCAGTTTCTCAGAACATATTCTTTTCTTAGTAGTTAAGACTAGATAAACGATTGGAAACATTGAGCAATCATTCTTCCTTCCTGCAGCTCGACTACACCTTTATAAACTGTACGCGCGACCCAAATTGGAGTACTGCACGTTCACATATAGTCACCTTCGGAAGTCTGATAGGCCGGCTCTGGAAAGTCTCCAACGTGCATTCACGAAAGACTCGATGAGTTATTCGTCTTCGCTGAACTACAGGAAACGATGCCAGACGCTTGCACTGTGTCCCCGTTGGCTATGGCGTCTCAAGTTGAACCTTGCACTCATGTATAATCCAGCTTATGGCAATGAATTCAACGTGGAACTTGCGATTTGCCCACAACATAGCTTGAAGTACAACTTTCGGAACAAAGAGTTTACCTTAACGGCCATTAAATCTCGTAAAAATGTGCGTTCAAAATTTTCACTAATGAAACATTCCTACATTCGGGACAAACTCCCATATGCCGTTAGATCCATTAAAAATATACATCAATTCAAACGAGGCTTCGAAACCTTCCTGACATTAACGAACGTCATGCCCATTTTCCAACTCTGCCAGCCTGAAGACGATATCTTTGAAAACGGACCCAATAACACCTGAAGGGAAACCCTGCAACGTATGCTACAACGCCACGTACACCTCGAACTGCTCAAAACGATTATTTCAGCATTTTATCTACATTTATCTAGATTTCAAAGTTCATTAATGACTCCCGAAGGATAGATCTTGTACATAGTCATGTCCAAAACCTGCCGCTAAACAACAAAACTATACAGTCAGTACATGGTGTCGAAACACACACACCCGTTAGTAACAGCCAAATAATCCTGGTACGCCCTAACTGCATGCTAAGTTGTTACCAGCTGTGTATAATTACTGAGTACTATGCAGGAGCTGTGCACGCTAAGGCTGTTTGAACAAATATATATAACTTAACCTGTTCGCCTCATACAAATCTCGCGTTACCATCTGTGCCTCTTCCAATTCCACTAGACCGCCTAGCAATCTTTCCGTGTTGTTAAACATTCTTTCCATTTTGTATATCGGCCGTGTATACCAAATCGACATCGGAATTCGGCTGTAGTCATATACTGGGAAAAGCTGTTGATGGATTTCTTTTCGCGTTATACGATAACGACTGTTTGCTAGTGGTATTTATTTTATTAACTAACACTGAATTATAAATTTTACATAGAAGGTTTGGTCAGAAAATCATATATTCTTTATTCATCATACTTCAGATGGTCATTCTGCGTTCTTCCGTTTAGCACGTAATTCTGCTTTACATTCCTGGTTCCATGATCAAATCTAACGTGAGACAACATTTCATTACGTCTCGGCGATCAAAATCCCGTGTTGGTTGGACAATTCGCGAGGTCCGCGAAATTCCGTCGATTTTGAGGAAATGACGAAGTCCAGCCCAGAAGACCGTCCATTTCTCCGCAAAAGTATAGGCTTTCCTATCTCCTCTCCTCTCAATTGAATTTTCTACACATTTTCCCGGATCTATTCACATCAAATAATGGCGAGATTCTTTGACTGTTCATTGTATCCACCTTCAAATAACTTATTTCTGGCATGACCTCGACTAGCAGGCTAGTGTTTACCTTGTGAAACAAGAATCAATATAACTACTCAGCAGTTTTTATCGGATATTGCAGATTTTGAAAACGACTTTTTTTAGAAGCATGTGACCCAAATCTTTTTCATAAACTTGAATTTTTCTTTCTTATTATATCTGTTTCGGTACCATATTTTCATAATTGGTGTATTGTACACTCAGTAATTATGTGCATGTTTTGCATTTATGCGTATCGCGTTACAATGTGTACGTCTACCACGCTCATCTGAGCGTGTTTCTCACGGATGTGTCGAGAAGTATACCATAATAATAATGATAATAATAATAATAATAATAATAATAATAATTCGTTGGCCTTCGATTTGTGAGGTGAGACCCGTGCGTTGGGCGATTAAGTGAGTGGTTGGGCTCAAATAGGCATTT
Source organism: Paragonimus skrjabini miyazakii (assembly GCA_014338405.1). Taxonomy (NCBI): domain Eukaryota; kingdom Metazoa; phylum Platyhelminthes; class Trematoda; order Plagiorchiida; family Troglotrematidae; genus Paragonimus; species Paragonimus skrjabini miyazakii. The sequence goes on along the minus strand of JTDE01009983.1, from coordinate 1,923 downwards.
CTTCAGACGGTGTAAGATCGTTACCTGCAACAAGTGTCGCAGGAAGGAAACCATTAAATCTGAGAACCCAACAGACACATCGCTCACTTCTGCGTGCATATACGCAGATCTTAATCTCCTCACCAAATACCAAGAAAAGAAAGCGGGATGTGGTGAAATATTTTTCTATCCACGATAACTTAGGAAATCTGGGTCTGTGATTGGGTCTTGCGGTTCAGTGGCGCATGGATTTTAGATGCGTGCAATTCAGGCGCATTATTTTGAAAATATCATCGTCTACATGGACGTACCTTTCTATCAAACATTTCAGGCTGTCTTCAACTGACGGATCTGAAGTGGATTGCGGGGGTGTGTCTATAGCTGGTGCATACTCTGTATGGTGGAACGTTTTAGACACCTTACCAACGAGGGTCTCCTACTTGTCTATTGAAATGTCGCCACGCATGGCAGCTGATACGTACTACACCGCTAAGAGCAATTTCTCAGCATGCAGCTGCATGAGGATGGCATTGTTAAGCAGTTGCAACGGGAAGTAATCATCTGGCCCAACAGAAGCGAATACTTTGTATAATAAACGACTTCGATCCACCAGTACTTGCTATGCCTGCATTATTCCACCGAGCACAGAGGAAGGCATGGGATGCGTTTCACTAAGTCTTAGATATCCACTGAAACATCCGGAGGAATGGAATCACTTCCCGTGAAAATACGGTTTACTTGAAGGTTATTTGCCAAGCGATAAAAGCCATCTCGGCATGACAGTCACAGCTTAAGATTGAGCTCAATGTATTTAAACAACTTTAACACAACAATGTACTTCGCATTATAATAGAAAGAACGAAGGAATCGATCAGGGTTAATAGCCACCGTGATATGCCTTCTTGTTTTGACCACCCAGCTTTAAGTCATCAATAATTATCATATACAAGTTTCACATATGGTGTTTTCATTGGTTTACACTTCGTTCTGCTAATTTCGCGCAACTGTCGCATTAGGCCGCGCTTCACGATTTGTTTGAGTCGACAAAAATAAACGCAACGTCTTCGAATTAAACCCTGCCTCGCGGGAAGCCGGTTTTATTTCATACCCGGGAAAACTTAATTTGAACGGCTTAACAGCACGCTCGATGACAATGAGGCCGAAGTTTCTCATTGGTTCGTGACGACTTAAGTTGATAACAGCTGTATAAGTAATATATATATACATATATAAACCTGTATGTATTGCATATCGTTGTAGAGGTATATGTACAGCTATGTATACTTATACATACGTAGATAAATGTGTATATTTGTGCACAGGTTTGCATACTGTTATTACATATATGTATGTATATAGGGGTGGTATATATATATGCATGTATGTGGAGGCATATACTTGTGTACAGATACATATTTATATCTAAACAGAAGTATGCAGATTTGTGCATAAATTTATTGCTACCATATATATATATATATGTATAGTATATAGGGTATGTACACCTGGAAAAATTTGTTTCGTTATGGAAGCGTATGTTAACGTATATACATGTAATGTATATAATAATAATAATGGTATATTTCTCAAAGCATCTGTAAGAAACACGCTCAGAAAAGCGTGATCAGTATACATATGGTAACGTGAAACGCATAACATACTCAAAATTGTTAGTTGTACAATACACCAATTATGAAAATAAAGTTAAAAAACGGACATAATAATAGGGGAAAATTTTAGTTTATAAAGAAGCATTCAGCTCACTTGCTTCTAAAACGATAGTTCTTAAAATTTTCAATGTTCGATAAAAAATGCTGAGTAGTTGCATCAATTCTCGCTTCACAAGGTTAACGTTGGCTGTATGTTCAAGGTCATGCCAGAAAAAAGGATGTTTTAGGTTGAAGAAAATGAACAGTCGAAGGATTTCGCCATTATTTGATGTAG
>JTDE01009974.1:3195-15276 GCA_014338405.1 Paragonimus skrjabini miyazakii | reverse complement strand
ATATTTAATTTTCATGTACATTGATTCAATTAGAACCGTATTAAATCCAGTTTTCACGAGCGTCTTCTCATTAACCGTTTCGAAGATTATCTTCTCTGCCGTTGGATGTTGAGGAAGGCATTTTTGGATTAACCGATTACGCGTAACTCGTTGTGAACCTTGAATCGTTAGCGAACGATTCAATACCCTGCATAAGGGCGGAAGCAAATAGACAACTGGTAACCATCGACCAACGAGTCTCACTTGCGTTCAAATGAAATTGTGCGAAACTGCTGTTAGAAACAAAATTGCCAAACACCTAACCGAGAACAAACTGTTGGATGCGAACCAACATGGATTCGTTAGGAAAGATCTTGTCTCTCCAACCTGTTATGTTTTCTGGATGAAATAACACAACGTGTGGATATAGGCGAACCTGTGGAAGTATGTTATCTGGACTTCAGTAAGACATCTGACTCGGTAACTCATCGATTGCTACTGCTGAAACTAGAGCATTACCGGATAGCGTCGATGGGTAGCGGATTTGCTCAGTAGCAGGATGTACAGAGTCACTGTTGGTGAATCCAGCTCACAAATATACCCTGTATTCAGTGGAGTGTCACAAGGGTCAGTACTCGGACCTCTACTGTTTCTAGTTTACGTCAATGACTTGACTATATCCTTATCATCTCCGCATTATATGTTAGCTGATGATTTGAAAATTGTCGGAAATCCAAATCAGAATCTTGTCCAATCTGACTTAGTAAAACTATCCGACTGGTCAGTAAAATGGGGTCTACCCCTCAACCCACAATAATAACAGATCAACTCAAAGGCAGCTTCCCAATTCAGGTAATCCGAGTACGCTGAAGCAAGTCACTGAAGCTGGAAACCTTGGGGTTCTAATCCAGAGTGACTTTAAACCCACGGCGCAATGCGCTTTAACGGCGAATAAAGCAAGAGCCTCGTTTTACCAGCTCATCAGAACCATCTCGTTCAGAGAGCCGGAAGTAGTGATTCCGTTGTACAAAACGTTTGCTAGGCCTCATCTAGAGTATTGTATCCAGGCCTGGAGTCCAAGCCTGCAAAAAGATAAGCAATGCCTTGAAAGTGTTCAAAGGTTAGCTACTAGGTTGATACGGGGCACGAAGTTGTTAGACTATACTAACAGTTAAAAACTTTTAACTTATTTTCCCTTGAACGTAGAAGGCTTCGTGGAGACTTGATAGAAGTTTTCGAAATCCTAGCAGGTCTTACTGACGTACCGACTAGTACGTTTTTTCAGCCGATGAAGATGCCTCAACCGAGAGGGCACCATATGATGATCCACAAACCGAGAGCAAACAAGAGTGTCCGCGCTTCATTCTTCTCTCAAAGTGTGGTGAACGCGTGGAACAAGTTCCCCCGTATACTCTCGAAGCTTCAACGGTCGAAGCATTCAATGTAGGCTTGACCAGGTTTGGAACCGAGTGTTTCCTGACCTAATGTAGACTTGGTGTGTCGTAACTGTATATATGCCGTGTGTACACAACTAGGTTGTAGGTAGCTTTTTCTATATGTAGGCAGACGTTTGTATGCAGGTACGAAGGTAAAAATTATGCATGTACATGCAGATATTACGTATCTACCAAACTTATTATTATTACTATTATTATTATTATTATTAAAGTGTGCAATAATGTTTAGGTCTTCCGTTGGTTGTATACAAGTGCTGTAATGCACAGCTCGAAAAGAGGGTCCGCAACTTAGCCATCATTCGTACAGATACTCAAAAGGTCAACTGTTGGGTTTATCACTCCCGATCATTAACAGCTAAAGCCTTACATTGCATGCTCACATTTTCACCCTGGAATCCGAGCCATCCTACTCCTCAGTTTAACAACACTGCAATTTTAGTTTTAAATTGGATACTGTCATCCACAGGAAACTTTAATTGTCTTTATGTATTTATTTATTTAATCCAATCTTTTCTCATTTTTCGTTTTGGACAGCTCATGACGGCTCATGACTGATTGGCAGATGCAAATCATAAGACAAGATAGCACTGACGAAAATGTCACTACCACTGCTACTCAACTATATTTTATACGGTCTCCGTCTATTTAAAAAAAGCAGCAAAGGCCGTAACTAACAATTTTCAAAAAGAGACATTTAGCCGAAATAGAGAGATAATGACGTCAAAACTGTTCGGATGGAATTATTATTTTTCCAACAAAAAAAATAAAAAAATAAAAAAATAGTACGACGAGCACATGCCTCCATTCCGAAAGCTACAAAATTGGTCCTACCAGGTGAGGCAGTGGGAGATGGGGGCTGTAGAATTCCACTTCCTCCCTCTTATTGATCAAAAATTTGCGTCAGACTATCTCAGTATCAGTGTGTTCATGTGTCGTCATTGAGAAATCGGGGGTTTCAAATGGATTGAGCTGTACCTGAACATGTCCTCCGTTCTTAACTTATCTCTATCTTGTCCAAAATGACAGTAAGCTGTCATGTGAGTACGTAGTCTGCAAACCCTCGGTTCAGTGTGCAGGAAGAGCAGTATTGTCTCTCTTAGTAGTACACAAATTAAAGTGTCATAGAACTGTCGTAGTTACACATAAGAGTAACATATATGGTTGAGGGACCACATGCATATTACTGGTCGTTTCAAAATGAGTGTGGTTGGATGTGTACGCGCGCGTGATCATCTCAGTACGGTTGTCTCCATTTTATTAACGACCATGCACGCAAGTTGTTTTCTGGTCCCCTAATTCTTTTTCCCTGTCTTTACGTACAAGCTTGCCATTGTTTTTGTAGATTACGGGTATCAGGCAGACGAAGCCTGATAAGGGATCCTCACAATCGGAACGCGGGAAGCTGTTGCCTACCAGCGCAAGAAACTGGACTACCAGGCTGCTAGCCGCCACGTCATGTGAACCGAACTGAACCCAAGAGGTGAAATTCTAAACTTGGAAGCCACATGTGGAACTGGCCCACTGCGAGATTCAGTGGAAGTGCACCTGACTGAGAGCACGCAATGTTCCCCGAAAGAGAAAGCCACAGCTATCCAGGGGTTGACTTAATCAGTCGAAGAATATCGTCTACTTTTACTACTCTTAATAAGAGATACTGTTTACACAGCTTGGATTAGCGCGAAAGATTGCATCAATACTTGTGGCACATTTGTTTGATGGGAAGTGATAGAAGAACAAATCGTCTTGTCAGATACTATAAGATGCCTCCATCTGATGCACTTATTGCAGTTGAAGTTTGTATCATGCCCTGTAATGTGCCGGTTGAATATACGGACATATTTATCAGCCAAAATGCCACCCAGCCATCCTGAACGCATAAAACCTCCTACCAGGAGGTCAATACCGGAGTCACTCCATAAATACAATCGTTAGGTATGTAACATGTGTGAATATGCCGCAGTTTTCTTGTCCACGGTATACACCACGATAGTTGCCGCGGTGATCACCGGTCTAGTTTTCTAACTACAGTCGACAAGTGGCCAAATTTACTTAGCTGGTAATCGCATTAATATCTCTGACACTACTGGAAATCACAGTAGCTGTAATGAGGATGAGCGATCGTAATATACTGCTCACACAACTGCTATCCAGTAATGGGACCAGAGCATGCGTTTTGACATCGAAGTAGCCGCAGGAAAATTACAGGAAGAAACATCAGAGTGCAACATCACACAAAATGGTCCTTGCTACGTGAAGGAACTGAGCGGTGACGTTTGTAGCAACCGAGACGATCTGGGCCGAGCACCGTATGCAAATGAGTGTTTTTGTTTGTTGTCCTGTTTAAGCGTTTAACCCATGTGCTTACTTCTTGAATAAATAACCTATGCGTCATCCGTGTTCTTGGCTCACAACAGTTGGTGCCGTTCCCAGGATAGAAGGATGAAGATCCCGTGGCTGCAGCCGATCGAGCATGGGGACGTCCGGAGCTTCCTGGAGGACTACGAGAACGTGGTGGAGACGGTCGGGGCCAAGACCGACCGGGCAAAGCTGGTGGCCTTGCGGTTGCTGCCCAAGGTCACGGCGAAGGCGGTGCTGGATGCAGCACGTAGAGGCCGTGAGAAGCTGGAGTGGGCCGCCGAGAAGGAGGCGCTGATCGCTGGGTTTGGCAGCCCCGCCCACTGCCAGGAGGCAATGTGACAGTTCAAGCGCACCCGATTTGGACCAGGAAACGACAGTCTGGCTTATGCCGTGTTTCTGGGGGCAACGTTGTTAAGAGCCCCGCCACACTTGGATCAGGACTCAGAGCAGAGCATGCTGACGGACCACCTCTTAGACGGAATGAAACCAACAATGCGGCATCAGTTCAGTGTGGCTCTCATCGCACATCCGATGACGTTGGAACAGCTGGCTGAGGCGGCTCGACGGTTACTGGCAGAATACTCCCCGACAGTCAGCGAGTTGAAGACAAGTGAACCAAGTGGAGTGAATGACCAGCAAACCGCAGTGGAAAAGTTCACTCCAGATGTGGCGGCTTTGAAGATGAGGAGGGAGGTGAATCGTGGTAACGTCTGTTATAGATGCGGAAGACGTAGACAGGTAGAGCTGAAGGTGTAGGCAGGACCCTGAGCTCACCTTACCCAATGAACACTGGTTTACCGCGATCAGTCGAAAAGACCTTGTGTTTGCCATCACGCTCGACGGTGAAAGACAGGTGAGAAAAGCCTGTATATGGTGGCTGCGAAGGTTTTCGAAAGCCGTCTGCGTGTTTGAAGACGTGAGAGCAGGAAGAAAGTTTCTCGTGTAAGCACGCGGATGTAACCGCTCTCGCGGTTGAATCGGGCATAGCCGTTGCATATGGTTTGCCAAGCGTGCCACAAATCTTCCGCAATCGACAGGTTTGATTGTCGAAGGAGATATTAATTCGTTTGGCAAACGGAGGGTGCAACCGTGGGAAAATTGAGCCAGCGTGGCCATTAAGTCCGTTTTGACGGTGTTTCGCAACCTAAGAAGAGCTAGTGATAAAGTCTGTTGCCAGGAAGCGTTCTAATGCCCATAGAAGGCTGCTTTTAAATTACGATGAAAACCTTCCATTATCCTCTTGTATTCTGGATGGTAGGCGGTGGTGCATATGCGCCTGCGCCCATGGGTATTCAGATCTGTGAAAGATCCTTGAAGATGTGAACCACGATCAGTAGTCACCACTGCGGGACAACCAAATTGGATCGCCCAGCGTTCCAAAAATGACCCACTCACTGTTTTGGAAGCGCAGTCGGGAAGTGGAATTGTCCCCGGCCACCTGGTAAAACGGTCGACACAAGTCAGAAGGAAAGTAAGGCCATTAGAAGGTGGTAGCTCTCTCACGAGATCGACGTGCACGTAATGAAGATGTGCCTCCGGTTGCGGGAAAGACACCGATAGGGCCCCTGGTATGCCTATAGGCTATGAAACGTTGACATTTCAGAAGGCAGCGAGCCCAAATACACACGTCGTGATTCACTTCGGGCCATACGGAACGTTCAGTGATAAGTTTTACTGAAGCACGCACGCCAGGGTGTGATAGGTTCTGCAGTTTTTCGAACAATGCACAACGAAACAGTAAGGGCATTACAGGTCCAGGTACGTTTCGTGAAATATCATACAGGATGGTGCCCTCAGAAGGAGTTAGGCGAACAATCCGTATTTTGAGTGAGCTACGTTGGCGGAGTTGCTCTATCTGGAAGTCGCCTGTTTGCGTGGTTGCTATGGCGGCCAAAGCAACAGCAGTAGTCATAGAACCGTTTACCTGACATGCACGAGAGAAGACGTCGGCGACAGGAGTAAGGACACCTGAGGCATGCGATATATTTGTCGTAAACTGGAAGATATCGTCCAAGTGTCTAATTTTCTTGGGGGAATAACTGTCGGACTATGAGATCAAAGGATACATCAATGGTTTGTGGTGTGTCAGTGACAATGACAGTAAGCTGTCATGTGAGTACGCTGTCTACAAACCCTCGGTTCAGTGTGCAGGAAGAGCAGTATTGACTCTCCTAGTACTGCACAAATAGTGCCACAAACTTGCAGTTACACATAAGAGTAACATATAGCTTGGTTTCCACATGCATATTACTGGTTGTTTCAAAATGAGTGTGTACGGATGTGTACGTATGCGTGAGTATCTCAGTACAGTTGTCTCCGTTTTATTAATGACCATGCACGTATGTTGTTTTCTGGTCCTCTTATTCTTTCCTTTTCTTACCTACAAGACTGCCATTGTTTTTGTAGATTACGGGTATCAGGCAGACAGCCTGATAAGGGATCCTTACAATCGAAGCGCGGGAATCTGTCGTCTACCAGCGCAAGAAAATGGACTACCAGGCTGTTAGCCGCCACGTCCTGAGAACTGAACTGAACTGAACTGAGGTGGTCTTCAATTAATGGTCAGTTAAAACAAGGACATGAGTCCATGACGCAGAATTCAACGGCTTCAATTTCTGCACCAGATACCAAGCTAGTAAAACGATTTTTTCAAGGAAAATAGTTTTTCCGAACACGACAGCTCAGAAAATCACGGTCTACGACTGGCATTCATGGCTGTAGTGCAGTCATCCGGCTCTGAACTACCATTAGTATCAGGTTAAACGGATGACCCGTGGTCTGACAAACATGAAGCTTCAGGGGTGATACTCTAGGATCTCAACTGGGGAATATGGGCAAGCAAATTATTGGGAAACATATTGATAACCGTCAGTTTAGTATGCAGCTGGCGAAAATATAGACCAACAATCGTCAGAATCACAAGTATTCATGATACAAAGGTTGAACTGTTTTAGCTCAAATCGTACAAATGAGAAACAATGTTATCGTTGGAGACATAACGGCTGGAATATTGTGGTTCACCGGAAAGTTGCTTCAAGGCAGAAACCAGTTGACAACGGCCATTTAAACACGAAAGGAGATTTTTCAAATTTTTGGTTAAATATTAAAGTGCATATTACGGGAAAAATACATAGATTTCGTCGAGTATACCAGTTGTGTCACAATAAAAAAATTCCGTTTTACCCAAAAAATGTTCATATTCTTACTTTTGTTGAGAAAAAGGTTTAGCGTTCTGAAAACGCCTCCATCAGAATTTTCATGGTGGAATACGTGTTATCATCCCGTGGAAGCGCTGCATTTTTCGTTGTTTGGGGAATATAATTGGGCTTGTAATTTTCGACCACGTTGCATTTGCATTGCATTGTACACTAAATATCACAGTAATTTATAAATAAAGCTTTGCCACCACGTTTGTGTGTTGGTTACACATCTGAATTATACATAGTATGCGTGCCACTAGTGGCTGCTCCATCTGGCTGACTTCAGCTATGATCACCACCCAAGTAAGCAGTATGCGTTCACACAGTTCCACATAAATCGAAATTGGAAACAACCGTATGACAGCGTCATTTTCAACCATTTCTAAGAGTGGCAATTTGTCGACCAGTATCTATCTGAAATATTGTAAACAAAAAGAAGTAGTATAAATATCCTGTGCACAAGAAAGCTGGAGACGATGTTATAAATGTTTCACTACCAAACATATTAGTGGTCTTGTTGAAACGCAATGCCAACACTGTATGGTCGTATATTTCCATTTCGACCATGTATTCAAAACACCGCCAAATTAAGTACTTTCAGTCTATAGGATGACGCATTCCATTTCATAAGTTGCAATGAGCACATTTATAAGAACTGAAACAGTGAGCTATCGCCAATAACGGGTTATTTTTGCAAAAATGGTGGAATATTTTTTCACCACCAAACCAGTACTTTCGGCACTTATTCGATGTATTCCAACTTTTCCATTGACGTTGCTTATTCACAATTGATGTACTGTAGATACTTTGCCTAAACTTCCGATTTTAAAATTTCCAAAAATATTTGAAAAGCCAGGATTTGCGCCAAGAGGACCGTTTTGTCTTTTTTGAACGACTTTCAAGGCGAATCCCGTGAAACGGATAACTGCCAGTTAATCTCCATGAGCAGCCCGAAAACGCCAAGGAATATGGTCACATCTCAGATGTTATTTTCTTCGGTTTTTTCAACGGCGTTGACCATGTCCAACACGGTCTTGTACATGAACTAGAAACTCCTAGGATCCAAGAAGAAGTCCTCCGCTGGAACCCACCAAATCTTGGTAACAGAACCTTCAAAGTGAAAACCGAACAGGACAGTACTTTTCCTTTCCTAAACTCTGCTGGAGTTGCTCATAGATCCGTACATGATCCACTGATAGTGCAACAAAGAAATGAATAGAGAATGTTGCGAAACAACCTACAGTAACTGTCTACGATAAATTCCATCACACTAAGCCCGCTATAAGTTGGAAGAACGTTCCTTCTGAATAGCAGATAAGTTCCAATGAATTCTGTTCCACCGGTGTACTAAAATCGGCTGCTGCCACAGTAAACTCCCGGTAACTTGACAACATGCAAGCTGAAAACAAGACGCGAGAGAACGAAGCGCATATTGATTCAAACAAGAGACAAGTAGTTTACATGTGCAGTGAACGTAACAGGTATGAATGATAGTACGTAACATGAGAGCAAAAAGGCAACAGACTCTACACTTCCATGGCCTTACCCTATTTCTAACAACACTGTCCTTTATTATGTTGACTGAAAGGCCCGGAGTGTCCGTGATCCCAGTGCTTTGCAGATTGAACTTCATCGTATCATGTGCTGGTCGGATGGCCAGGCTCCCCCTCTAGGTGACAGCAGGTGTGCATATTTGCCGCTCAAAAGAGACTCCGGGTACCTATACGTGATACATAGTGTACAAAGTGCAGTAAATATCGCGAAAGTTGATCTCAAAAGGACCTAGGGATCTGGCGTCGTCTGGTATGTCTTTCTCCCATCACCACCAGATGGTCGTTATAAGGGGATTTGTAACATCTGAGATGATAAAAGAGCCTCTTCACTCAAAAACGTGTATGCCTTTAGGACGCTTTCCGAGGTCCGTCTAATACCCCGCTGGAGTACACCAATCGAATCACAGAGGCCGGTTCGGAGAGACATACTCGCCGTTGAACGTGTCCGGCAAATAGCCACCAAAATTACCATTGGGTTGCGTCACTTCCCCTACAAATCTTGTCTGAACGCCTTGCTTTTTAGACATTTCGGTTACAAAGACTTCACGGTGCCTGAATACTTACGCACTATCTTTTTGTTGCAGGACTTGTGCCATGATTTTTTTACTCCAGCAGCCTATAACACCCGAAGGGATCACGACAAGGAGAACCATACGATTCGACCCCGAACCTTCTTAAGGCAACAATTCATGTCTTCCAGGGTTACCGACCAGCGGAACGACCCTCCATTAAAGGTTGGTAGCTGCTGTTTTAGGGACAGTTTAAAAAACTGTTAGATTAGTATTTTACCGTTCTGTTAGATTAGTGTTTAACTGCCTCCTTGGTATTCTCTGTAATCCCAAAGAGTGGTGCTACACCCTGTCTTCAACGACGGATTTTCAGGTCGACGGAAACCCTCGGAAATCGAAACGGACAAACTGACTTGATCCTGGTGACTTGAGCCTTCAACCTCTAACCCCTGAATAAATCGCCGAAATCGCTGAAAAACCAGCCAAAAATCCACACGGAAGGAGAACACAGAGAAGGTGCGCGGAAACTCCAGTCTATTGCTGTTGCCAGTCAAGTTCAAAAATAATGCTGATGCCTTCAAACAAATGTATGGATGGAGTTGACAAGACAGTATACATGTGATTGTCAAGACGAGTTACGGAATGGACTAAGCAAATGCAAGTGTACTTCAATGGGCAACAGGTGATAACAAAATGAACGAATGAAACCAAATATCTACGAGGTTCCAGCAAGTTACAGTACTCAAGGACTTGACCCTCGGGAAGTGTTCACAAGTGTTCAAAATGACCACCACGATATTCCAGATTACCAATATCCGGAAGTGGGGAATATTACGGAGTCATCGTGGGCTGCTAAAGCTCAATCAGAGTTGCGACCACCTTCGTAGTGCAGCGGAGCTAAGAAATTGGATGAAAGATCAGTGTGGTACCGTTAAGCCACTGCGCAACGAGGAGAAAGGCAGACCGGCGTGCACAAATTGTGCACTGTTGCCAGGCCACATTTATTAATTTGAACAGCATGTAAAGATGATGTAAAAAGTTGTGCGAAGGTGGAGCATCGTTTATAAATAAAAATCGGAAAAACTTTGCATACACAAAATAAAATCATGAACTTTGGTCATTACAAAACCGTGTTAACTCATTGAACTATGCTGCTAGTCTGGCAGAACCCTATTTAAGCAGACACTCTACACTGGCATTCTCCACGCATGCTAGTTGCAGATCGTGATTTCCCCAACTTTTGCAATTTGGAAAAATATTTTGAAGCAAACCCCGGCTTTGGTAGCGAGGTATCTGCTTCAGAAATTGAAATCGACGAATTCTGCGTCATGGGATGATATATGTTTGTTTAAATTGACCATTAATTGAAAACGCCTTTATCGCACATCTTTTTCGAAATTCGGTATGGCTGCTGCTTCTGTGGTGGATTACGTGTGACGATATCAATACAAGGATGCTGGAGTAATGTTCCATTTATTATATGACTATTTCCTTTCACTCATCATTTTATTATTTTGCTTATATTCTAAATTGTAGGAAATGGATTATATTGCGACTTTCAAGGCGATGTTTGAGAATCGTGAATTTCGCACATTCTCACAGTTCCAGGAGTGTCTTCAGAAGTATGTGGATGAAGTGGGCGTTATTTACGTGCGTGGGACAAGCCGTAGGTCGAAAACTGCCTTGAAGTACGATAAGGTAAGGTTTAGTGTTGTCCTGAACACCTTGCAGATTTTTTATCGTTGTATGAAATATGAAAGGCGTAGGAGTGCACGCATGGGTGTGCGACGTGTTTAGTGGGTTAACTGCTGTTATTTTTAACGAATCAGTTTTCGCGACACTTGTTGCTGATCAAGATTTAATGTGATCCGACGAAATGCCTGTCTGGTTGTCAGCTCTTTCGAGTTGGAGCTGTAGTGGATCTAAACGTTATATACAGTTCAAGTGTGGACACGAAATCAAAAAGTGATAAAAATGGGAACAACTGACTCACAGTATTTCGTGAAGGTGCGTCGTTTAGAGTTCCACTACACTGAATGAAGTATCCAGTAGATACGAACTGTTGTATAGATCCCAGGTAACGTTAGAAGTCACAACGAAGATGATTCCGCCGACCGATGAGTTTGCAAATGTGCTGAAATAAATGCGGATTTCTTTAGCCGTCAACTCTCCCAAAAATCTGAGCGCACGCGACACTGAACGCAGAGATAGAACACAGGGCTCGCGACCTTGAAGACCAATTTTTTGTATTGTTCAATGAATCGACTCACATGATTTAAACGACTGTACATGTGAATTTGAAGAAGGCGAAAAGCGCGAAAAATAATGAGAATTATGTAACACAAAATGCAGTACAAGACGCTACAGACGCTCGAAAAGATGAATGACATCAGTCTGTGTAGTTTGCAAAACGAACAGGAGGTGTGTGCGGTCGTCCGCAGCGCGTCTGTGGTGGAGGGGATGAAAGAATTGCACGTCTTCAGCAGGAGTAGTGGAGTCTAAAACTGTTTGTGGGGGTTGTGGAATGGTTTGGTCCGGAAAAGGTGGATGGGATGAAGAGGTAATCACAGCCAGAGGAGTAGGAGGCAAGTCTGAAGGATCCACATAAGCCACTTTTAAGCGATCGACGCTCACTGAATCGCGAGTACCGTTACGGTTGATGATGAAGTACTTATCTTTGCGCTCAAGCACTCTAAACGGGCCGTCATGGGGTGGCTGTGGGGACTTCTTGTGGGCGTCAGCTCTGATAAACACGAAGGGGCAAGTGCGCAAGTCTTCGTGTACTTGAGTTTGCCTCGGGGTGGTCCTCGTCGGGGTTGGCTTTAACTTGCTCATTTGTAGTTTCAGACGTGTAACGTATGAAGTTGGGTCTATCTCGCCAGTGGTTCTAGAATCCGTAAACATTTCACCTGGCAGTCGTAAGGTGGTGCCATAGACGAGTTCAGCCGGGGTGCAGCCGATGTCTTCTTCGACGGTGTTACGGATGCCAAGCAAAATGAGTGGTAAGTTTTCCGACCAGTTGGAG
>JTDE01009960.1:1743-12595 GCA_014338405.1 Paragonimus skrjabini miyazakii | reverse complement strand
CGAAAGGTGCTCCAGTTTTTCAGTGACCGCAAAGATTGGCACCAGACAAACTACGCATCGCTCGTGCTGAATTCCAACACATGCTGGATATGGGTATAATCTGCTCCTCCGATAGCCCATGGATATCTCCCCTGCATCTGGTGCCAAAGAAGACAGATGATGATTGGCGTCCTCGCGGAGATCATCATTCCAGATAGGTATCTTGTGCCACACATCCACGATCCAACTACTAGCCCTGCAGGTAAAAGATTCTTCATCGAAATCGACCTCGTCCGCGCCTATTACCAGATACGGGTAGCACAAGAGGATATACCCAGGACGACAATCATCACTCCATTCGGTTTGTTCGAATTCGTGCGCAAGCCTGTCGGTCTACGTAACGCTGCACAGACTTTCCAACGTCTGATCAATGAAGTCACCCGGGAACTAGACTTCACTTATGCATACATTTACAACATGCTTGAGGCTAGCTCTTCCCCGGAAGAACATATCATCCATCTACAGATGTTGTTTCAACGTCTAGCATCATACGGCCTCACCGTCAACGGAGCTAAGTCCGAACTCGGGCAATTCTCGTTGAATTTTTTAGTCCATAATATCTCGGCAGAAGGGATTAAACCACTCGATTCCAAGGTGGAGGCTATTCGATCGTGCCAGGTTCCCGACACAGTTCCGAAGCTCTGCCGCTTCAATGGACGTGAGTTATCATCCACGATTTATTCCCAACTGCGCTAAGCTTATGCAGCCTCTTACTGATTTACTCCGGGGCAATAAACGCGCTTTACGCATAACCCCCGAAGCCACTATGGCTTTCGCCACCGTAAAGAAGGCACTCGCCTCTGCAGTCATGTGGCATTACCAACAACCAGACGCACCAATCACCATCACCGTGAGTGCATCGGACACAAAGCCATAGGTGCAATGCTAAAGCATGCGATTCGCGAGAATTGGCAACCGACTGCATTCTTTTCACAACGCCTCAGCGATACCGAAACGCGTTACAGCACCTTCAGTCGTGAACTCTTGGCCGTGTATAGGGCTGTACGCCATTCTTGCCACGCACTCGAGGACCGTGAGTTCATTATTTTCATGGATCACAAACCTCTCGCGTACGCCTTGCCGAATTACTCCGGTAGACATTCACCCCGAGAAACTCGACAGCCGGACTACATAGCTTAGTTTTATACGGACATCCGCCATGTCTCTGGAGCCGCAAACGTCGCCGCGAATATTCTATCACGAATGCGCAGCGTATCTACAGCCTTCGACTTGATCTCACATTACAACAGCAGTCCGATTACATGTTTATGGATGATCTGAAACGCACGAACTTACGCACTGTTACAGTTCCATTGACATATTCACCTGGTACCATTATATGTGCTAATACGCCGGGATACCCCAGGCCAATCGTACCACATTCGTTAAGAAGAACACTTTTCGAAGCGCTGCATGACCTGTCACATCTGGGATACGTACATCACTAAGACTGATTGCGGATCGATTCTTCTGACCTAACATGACTTGGGACGTGCGGCATTGGGCCCGTTGATGCCTTGTGTGTCAACATTCCAAGGCCAACCGACACACGAGCAGCCCGCTAGAATCTTTTCCAACTCCCGACAATCGTTTTGAACATGTCCACCTGGACCTCGTCGGGCCACTTCCATCTTCTCGAGGCCACACCCACCTACTCACGTGCATCAACCGGTTCGCTCGTTGGCCAGAAGTCATACTGTTGTCAGACCCATCAACAATATCTGTCGCTCGCGCTTTTGCCGAGCGTTGGATTGCCCGTTTTGGTTGTCCGCTGATCATTACAACTGATCGCGATACACAATTCGAGTCAACCATATTATTTCTACAACTGACCAAGCTGTTCGGCGTGCATCGAGCACGCACCACAGCATGTCACCCGCAAGCCAGTGGACTCGTGGAGCGTTTTCATCGTCAAATGAAAGCTTCATTACGTGCTGACGATCGGATGGATCGGACGGAAGCTCTACCCTTAGTTCTACTTGGTATTCGCAATTGTGTCCAGAATGAGAGTACGACCCCGTCGTCACTCGTCTATGGTCATCCTTTAAACTTTCCAGTTGATTTCTTCCAACTGTCAACCAAAGCTGTTGTCGACGCTCAAGTCTACGCTAACCGACTAGCCAATTACATACAGTTACTACAAGCGAGCGCAACATGTGTACAACATTCCCCATCTAACGTTCCTAAATAACTCAGAACTTGTGAGTTAGTGTTTCTGAGAACAGACTCTGTCAAGAAACCGCTGCAACAACCGTATAAAGGACCTTTTCGTGTCAATAAGCGGTCTGCAAAGGCTTATGTGGTAGACAGTTTCGGTCAACACTTCACGATCTCGATTGACCGCCTTAAACCTGCCTTCACAGACTCACCACCAGTTTGACAACACAAACATCATCCGAGTCGTCTCCATCTACTTCAGCCTTCGACTAAGCTCCAGCGTTATCTTCCGTATCTATTCCCGACAAACTCCCTCCTCAACCTATAACTCGTTCAGGGAGGCACGTCCATTTTCCCGCGCACTATCTCGAGTAGTTTACCTTTTCCTATTTCACATTTATTTTACAGTTGATAATTCATTAGGTGCATTTCATGCTTGTGTGGACCACCTGCTAACAGTTTTTCTTAGGTACAACTTCCTGGCTCGTTTTGCACAGAAGATGCCTGCACATAACTGTAAATATCCTCAAGCGCTGCAGAGCACAGGTTGTAGTGACCTGGAGATACCCCCGGTCTGCTTTCTGTACGATGTGTAAAATCCTTCCCAAAATGTCGGCCCACATTGTACATTGGACCTTAAGTATCTTTGCCTGTCGTCTGCTTGATGCATGAGATCGCGTTTTTTCGATTGCATGCTTGTCAGCCTATGCCCGCCAATAGTTCCATGCACACTATTTCCGGCTTGCTTGCGCGCTCGACGGTCGGATCCTTAGCCTCCCTAGCTGCTTCGCGTGCCGGTGTCGTTCAGCGCTGATCGAGACCAAATGCAATTGTTGCATAATATATTCCCGGTCTACATAATAATCGGTATTTTCAGTTCGTGCCTGATATTGCTGCGTGTACCTGAGGAAGTGCTAATTTAGTGCACGTACGCGCTAAAGGGTTAGGGTGGGTATCCGCCTTTTTCTCTAACGTTCAGGTACTTCACCCCCTCTTTATTTCTAGGTCTAACGCCAGAGTTGCCGAGCCCAAGGATAAAATATTGAACGCCGTAACATTCTATGCCTGCGTAGTGAGGAAATCATACCCCCCGCACGTCCTCAGGAGGCGTTTTCAGGTTGGGTGGCTCGCGTGCCGCTGGACGGCAAGACAGTAGCTGTTGCCCAGGATTGAAATTCATAAGTAGAAAGCCTCCTATATTAGTCACCATTCTAAGGAGGGGCTGGTGTGGTGAGATCACATTCGACGTCCCCAAAATCATAACCTCCCTACAACGTACCAGTACCACCGTGCCGGTTCACATTACCTTGTGAATGTAAATTTACTACAAACCACTAGCATCAAAGCTAGTGTGTTGACGTAGGTATTGTAGTTTTACTCGTAACTGTATAAGGAATCCGCGCCATCTCTACTACTGTAGGCTACATTCACTAGGACCACAGTGTTTTAGCTATTATCGTTGGGAACGCCGCTCAACCAGTCTGACGCTTGTTTGAATTGTGAAGGTCGATTGGAATTTCCGTCGACATTCGTCCTCTTTGGCGACTGCCGTGTGGTTGCGCCCGAAGCTCTCTCACGTCCAACTCCCTGGCGCCCTTAATCGTTGCGTTGAAGTCCGCTTGTGAACGGTGAGTAAATCAATAAATAAAGTTTGCTTGCAGATCCACCGTCTTCTCACTGTAACTTTCAATCCACGTTAATATAAGGCCGGGGACACCTTGGGCATGGGTACCTCGGAACAGGCACCACGAAAATGTACGGAAGCATTCAGGATAAAAATGTCTGTCGCGGGCTGCATCATGGGAGCTTCAGATCACCTCCGTTGAGCGGTTTCCGGACGAGTTTTTCGGAAGTTCAACAAACACGTCTAAGCGTCCTCAAATGTCTGTAATGTATACAAACATACGGGGAGCAAGCTGCCTGAAAGGTCTATGCATCTCACCCGGGATAGAAGTTGGACGTGTGTCATAGACTGAACGGTTTGTTTGTTTTCAAGAAGTTCTACGATTTCTTTGAACAGCTCCAAAGTGTAGTATACCCGATAAGAGGAAGAACGAGAGTTCGCCAGAAATCTTTCAGCAAGAACACGCAACTCTACTACAAAAGTAAGGCAGGGGTGAGAAACAGTACGTCACTGTTCGTTCAGGTAGTTTGTCCTCAACTGAGGCCTCTTCTCCAGAGGCTGCGCAGACCGCTGACTCTGCACCACACTGGAAGGAGGCGGTGATTAGCTGTGGTTTAGAAGCATATGACGCGCGCCTTTTCATTTTTGGTTTCACTTTACACTATCTGCTACAACTTAAGACAGCGTTCTTGGTGCCACGCCCCGGCCTCCTTCTTGTGGAACCTCAGCTTCTGATCCTATCTCTGGAACATTGTCTGCACCTCCACCTGGGTCGTTATCGCTGCCATTTGTGAACGGCTTCAGGCGGTTATAATGGATAACTATAGGCGGACTAATTGAGGATTCCGGTTTTTTATTACGTAAGTCGGGTCAGATATCACACGTTCTATAACAAAGGGTGCTTGCCATCGTCTATGCAATTCCGTGGGAACACTGCGGTGTGGCTTCTCTAAAGATCCCGGCTGCAACCGTTTTTCCCACTTGTCTGTTCTGTACGCATGCTTCTGTACGCCTGCAATAGGAGGCCTGATATGAACTCAGTGTCACTTTCATCAATCGTGTAACTAATTGCACGGAGCCGAATGCTTGCTCCTTTACTTAACGACTCGTCTTTTATCGTATTCTTCAAGGCCGTTTAAACCGAACCTTTTTGAGCCTTGTTTAACGCACTCGAAGCATGAGTGCTAGTCGTAGACCGTGAGTTTCTGAGCTGTCGTGTTTGGGTGAAAATATTTTCCCAGAAAAAATCGTTTTAATAGCTTGGTATCTGGTGAAGAAATTGAAGCCGTCGAAATCTGTGTCATGGATTCATATGTCTCTGTTTCAACTGACCATTAAGTGAAAACCACCTCATCGTAATTGATTTTTGAAAATCTTAGTGGCTGCCGTCGTTTTGATCGATTGCGTGTGACAATGTTAACACAAGAGTGCTGGGGTTGTTCTCAATTTATTTGCTCATGCTTGTCATTTGTTTGTTATTCTGTTTTCAGTTGTTTAACTTTTATTTGCAGGAGATGGATCATATTGCGACTTTCAAGGCGATGTTTGAAGATCGCGAATTTCGCCCTTTCTCACAGTTTCTTGAGTGTCTTCAGAGGTATATGGACGAGGTGGGCGTTATTTACGTTCGTGGAACGAACCGTAGGTTGAAACCTGCTTTGAACTACTGTAAGGTAAGGTGTTATGGTTTCTTGAAAACCGTGCAGATTTATTATCGTTGTACGTAGTACAAAAGACGTAGGATTGTATGTAGGGTTGTGCGACGTGTCTAGTGGATTTATTGTTGTTAGTCTTGACAAATCAGTTCCGGCGACACATGTTGCAGATCACGATTTCATGTGGTCCGACCAGATGCGTGTCTGGTTGTAAACTCTTTAGAGTTGGAAAACAATCATCTTCTCAGTCGTCAGCTATATGATTCCCATCCTACGAATCGTGGATTCACCGCCGGTAGATTGAATGAATGCAGGATTCTGATCCAGTAAAATACGCCAACTACTGACACTAAACAGTATATAGCGGATGTTTACGGGAAGTTTATCACAACCACTGACGTTGGAAACATCCGCCGCGAGTTGAAGCCTGCAATGCCAAGTGAGTGTGCTACGTAATATTGGTCACGGAACGTTAGAGAACCTTGATAAGATGCTGTCGGTAATTAGTGCGATCGGCGTAGTGCGCACTATGAGAGATGAAAACAACAGATATACGCATATCTACTTTGCCCAGCGAACGCAGATTGAACTATTCCTACGTTTCCCACATGTGGTGAATGTGGGTGCCACTCACAGGACAAACAGGCACAAGTATGTCGTTGTATATTTCATCATACTTTGGGAGTTGGAATTTATATCAGTTTCTCGTGACAGATGATATGGGGCACGACCGACCCGTGATGTACGAGTACGCTCGTAGTGAGAATTACGCTTTACTACGTAGACTATTCGAAAGTTTCGGGAAATGATGGGCTAACAGATTGCGGTGAAAACATTTGTCATGGATAAGATGGCTGCGCAAATGAGGGGAGCCCATGCAGTTTTCGGCTACGACATCCTATTGTGTTACTTTCATGTACATGATGTCGTACGTAAGCATGTAAGCGGGCAAAATTCGTCCGTCATGTTTGTTAAAAGACAAACTCTTTTCGCTGTCGTTTTCTCTTCCACCGAATGGCTACGGCAGACAATGAGGAAGGGTAAGTTGCACTGTTACACTGCTTATCGTAGGTTCAGACTTGATTTGCATATCATTGGCCGAACAGATATGAAGTTTCTGAATTATTTGTTAGGTAATCGGTTGTACATCAAGCCAGAGTGAGCCATCCATGCGCGAAGCGATGTTTTCTACTTTAGCGATCGCACGAATAATAAGCTAGAAAACGCAAACGAGCGATTGAAGAAGAGGTCGCCATTCAGAAAATATGGATTCACAGTGAGTGGCTGGTGCGAGAGTATGGAATACAAACGACCTATGGACGCGATCGTGGTGAGGCTGTGGATGTCGACTGGTACGTGAAGAACATCCTTCACAGAATGACCACGTTTGCAAGTCATCTTGTCTGAAAACATCTGAAAGGACGGACCCCACGACTCCCATTCGAAACACTATATGGGTGCAAGGTAAGCGGTTCTGTAGTAATCATCTTGACGATTGCAGCTTCGTGTGCAACAAGATGGTGATGCTTTCGTCGTGGATAGCGTTGAGGGCACATGTGAATGAACATATTACCGTACAATGTGGCTGCCATGCATACACATGTTTTGGAAACATTTCTACCCCTACGGTAAGGTCTGTTGTAGTTTTGATTTTCCTTCACAAAGGTCGCGTCCCCATTCATGAGTGGTGGCTGGCCGAGTACAACTTGCCAGCTTGACGGTTGGTCTGCCTGCAGCTTCGGCCGTTTGCTGCAGCCAGTTTCAACCGTCATTATAAAAACCCCACATCATGTAGTTCAAAACCTGCACAACTTCAACGAACACACGGCGGTGGCTTTCTCTAACAGTATGATTGCTTTTGCCGGTAAGATGGTGGAACGTGCAAAAACTGGCTGAAAGTTATACTTCCCCGTGGGCTCGGCTGCAAGCGGTGTGCAACCGAGGTGGGTGAAAAAGTCTAAATCGTGGTTGCCGTGTGGACACGGTGGTGACCCCGTACAAATGGACAGTTATTGGTGTGATGCTGATCAGCTGATTTTTCACTCCAAATTTATGCAAACGGCAAACGTAAACGAGTGTCTATTCTGTGAGAATCAGCTTCAACCTCAGTCGTCTGGTAAGTGCACGTTTCGAATCCTCATTTTTGTCAGTTCCATCTACTGCAGCCGTTGTTCGCACTTCCCCAGTGATTATGGGAAGCAAGTCGCCCACACCACCCACAACGGATGCCGAATTAGGCCGATCCGCTGATAGTGCACCGCTTGCACATGGGTCGAAGAAAGCACGAATCAACAAAACGTGGAACAGTTATCCTGTTGATATGATTCGAAGAAAGTAAGTTTCTTCATATATGCGTACACAGATTTCTTGCAGATATCAGATGCGATGAACGACATGATGATGAAAACTTCATCTGATACACGGTTTCAATCCTGAGGAAGGACATCCATAACACAAGAAAACCGAAGGCTACATTCTGCGCTGGAAAAAAGCGGATGATGTTTGTATATTTATCCACACATAAAATACATGATTCAAGATTCCATCCCCACGTTTTCATCCCCAGTGACTTCATTCGTCCACCTGTGCTTGGCATGGCTCGAAAGGTAAGACCAATGGACGGAGAAGATATAGGTATCTAAGCATGGAGTGCAGTTTGGCATAGCTGGTAAGGTAAGACAACTGGACGGAGCACTTATAAGTGGCTGAACATAAAGTGCGGTTTAGGACGACATTTTTTGAATGATCAATCGTCTAATGTTTCATCCAAAGCTCTGTAGGCTCTCCATTCGTCAGTGATTATTATGGTGTTCGGCTGAAAGCGAAATAATTGAATATTATAATCGGCTTACTCGAACATGTCTTCGGATTATGAATAATAAGTTGACTGTATTTCGTCTGTTCCCAGGGCAGACCACCATGAACGCTGTGAATGTTATGCTGTTATTGAACGCCCAGTGAAGCACAAAAGTTAGACGGGTATCTCCAAATACGGAATCTTTTCAAACGGAATAATGTCGCCTACACGGTTCACATTTCCGCCAGAAGTTACTTGCACAACTCGTAACCTAAATCCAGTTTTGTAAAATGCAGAAAAGTTGAAAGAAATTACCTTCCAACGGAATCCATAGCATCACATTCAGATGTTCTGCTCACCGCAGATACTACGAAAGCCCAATCATCGCACACACCTGTCCATATGCCCCCTTTAAGATCCCGGAATGCCATCCAAAGAGCTCCAC
This sequence comes from Paragonimus skrjabini miyazakii, assembly GCA_014338405.1. Taxonomy (NCBI): domain Eukaryota; kingdom Metazoa; phylum Platyhelminthes; class Trematoda; order Plagiorchiida; family Troglotrematidae; genus Paragonimus; species Paragonimus skrjabini miyazakii. Next base: position 3,878 of record JTDE01009960.1, on the reverse strand, counting down.
GGTTGTCAGACCAATGGTCATGCGTGTGGCCTGATGTTAACGACATTTCATCGCCGGGTGAGTAAAATACTCTAGGAAGGCTAATTCTTCAGCGTGTTTGTACTTCATGTTGGAAATACGGTGTTGCAGCCCTGGTCGTAAGGGTGCATGCGATTACGGGGCTGTCGTAGTAACTGCAGTCGAAGGGTAATTTATTTTAAATGTTCTGCATTTCCAGAACTAGATTAGGTCACGATGTGTGCAGACAAGAGGGCTGTCTTGGAGCCGAGCAACGGAAGCCAGCCGCAGACAGCGTTCACACTAGTAGCGACTTCGTCCAGTTCACTCAAGCTATGATCAACTTTGATAAGAAGAACACGGGGGAAATGAGAATGAACGTGTGTTTGGACAGTTGGGGATAAGTTTCATTGATCTCCTTCAGTTCTGGCAACAAATGAGATAACCTACTGGCAGTCGTCAGTGAGTTCTGCAGCCTGCGAACACATAGATCAGCAGTCATCGGAATCATAAGCGTACATGAAACGAAGATAGAAAGGTTGTAGCTGAAATGGTAGAGGTGGGAATCAATGTTTTCGTCGGATAACCAACGATCATCAAGGTTGGTCATTATCTCTCAGAAAAGTGAGCATTGACTCACATGCACATGGCAAGCTACATTCGAGCATAGTCAGTAAGCAATGAACAAAACAATACGCACTTTGTTAATGATGGAGTGTGACGTGGTGCCCATGTTTACACCACACCGTAGGTCGGAACAACCAAGTGATAACGTAGACACCTTTCCACCGGAAATGCTATAAGGGAACCAGGCTGAACATATAATTCAGGTGAATAATTAACCAACGACCGCCACGGCATAGCTCTCATTACGAATTACTGGAATATTTCAATGGGTTCAATGGGTTCAATGGGTGACAAAGGGAAGTAGAAAGCCACGGCTTTTGATGGTTCCGTTTCTCCGGGCGAAGAATCTCTGTACCAGAGGGGTAGTTGCACGACGCAACTTTCTTGGTTGTATCAATGGTTACAACGGGGAATAAATAGATAAACAAACAAGTTAATAAATGCACTCCTTATATGGTTCAACACGCAATTCCGTGGTTAGGTATGAACTATTCAACAGACGACCATACACACGCGGCTGTGTACAGAATAGTATGCTGGGATTTGGATTAAGTGTTGGAGTAGCGATCCAGACGAAATTTCAACGCAGCGACTGTCGTGGCGTTCACGATATGTTCTGGCAGGGAGTTCCAGACTTTGCACACCCGAACCGAGAAGAAACTGCGCCTTAGCTCGAGTCTGCTGTACTGGCACTTTATTTTTCATGAATGTCCTCTGAGTGAGCTAGTATCCGCACACGTGATCATGGATCTGCACGGATGGTTAGGAATCTTCATAATCATGAACGCCAAAATTAGGTCACCTCTCTGTCTGCGGTATTCCAGAGAGAAGAGGTTAAGTTCTCGAAGCCGCTCGGTGTAGGGCCTCATAACCAACCCACGGACTGCTTTTGTCGCGCGCCTCTGAACAGTTTCAAGAATTAGTTTGTTCTTTGGTAAATGAGGAGGCCAAACAACGGTTCCCTGTTCAAGGTGAGGACGAACAAAGCTGTTATACAGGTGGTTGAAACGTGATCGCTCAAAGTTTCCAAACAAACACTTCAGAAGCGCTAGCACGCTATTGGCTTTCTTGGCACTGGCCTCAGCATTGGGAGAACTCGAGAGGTTGCGTGTCGCAACAGTGCCAAGGTCTTTTTCTCTGTCTGTGACTTGGAGCAGGACTCCACCGAGGGAATGAGGGAAGATGTGCTTGTGCCTGATATGCATGACTTTGCACTTGCTGGTATTTAACTCGATGAAGTTAGATTTAGACCAGTTGTAAAGTGCACTAATATCAGTCTGCAGGGCGCTCGCGCCGGAGCTGTTACGCACAATGCGCCAGATTTTGATGTCGTCGGAAAACAGTAGCAGTGGGGACGAAACTACTGACGGCAAGTCGTTGATAAAGATAGAGAAGGGCAGTGGCCCCAGGATGGAGCCCTGTGGTACTCCGCTAGGGCTGAGTCTGGCAGAAGATATAGAGGAACCCACCCGCACACGGTAGGAACGGTTTGATAGATAAGATTTTAGCCA
>JTDE01009959.1:0-13817 GCA_014338405.1 Paragonimus skrjabini miyazakii | reverse complement strand
TCACAACGTTCGATTCACATATAATGAAAGAAGGTAGTTCGTCTGTTCCACGGATTCAGTCCAAAAAAAGAGATGTTACACTAATTAACCTTTTACAAGGTTAGGTGAAGACGACGTTACAAATATTTCAAGGTCACGCGGGGAAATACGTGCAAATTAATCATCGAAGGATTTCGCCGTTATTTGAAGTAATTTCATTCTGGAAAATGTTCAAATAGTTCAGTTTTAGCGAACGAGGACGGGAAGTTCCAAAATTGGGCGAATAATTGAGCGGATTCTAGCACAGGACCTCGATGGTTGGTCGAAAACGTCAAAAAGTTGACAATTTCACTAATCGCTCGGCCAATATGGGGTTTTGAGCGCCCATTCATCGCGAAATCTTTTCTTGCATTACGGATGCTCGTGGGAATAGGAAAAAGAGCACAATGTTGTGTTAAATGGGAAAATGTGATGTAATCGCATGTAATGAAGATTAAATGTAAATGTGTTTTTCGACAAAAACTACGCGATATCAATGCTTTTGTGTTTTTTCAATAAAGTATATAATATTCGGAAATAATTGTTATGGCATTCTGCGATAATTGGGTAACCAGCAGCTACTTCTAGACTGATTATCACGTGATTATCAAAACTCCGTCCAGAGTTTTGACGCCAGTTTGTTTTATAGGGTCAATGTTTAAGCTAGAATCCATATTTCCCAGCCTACAACAGTTAATGGTGGTAATAAGGAGGGTTTCAATGCAGGGGTACAGCACACTATATAGATATATATGAATTAGGGTTTCAGTGGATTTATTTTGTATTTTTGACATCAGTTGGTTTTTATAGGGTCAATGTTTAAGATAGGATATGTAGTTCATAGCACGATACAGTTATGGATAATGGATAATGTGGAGGGTTTGAGGCAAGGGAGACAACGCATGATGTGGCTTAGGGTTATAATTAAATTATATAAGGGAAACGAGGGAGTATTTTCTCCACAGTTTTCTGTGGGGAGTTTTTGTATGTCGGCCAAGTTAGCCGTCAATATTGGCTACCATTAATTATAGTCTGAGTGGCTGCCAAGGTGAACAGGTTAATACGAATAGGCAGGTATACTAAATGTGGAAAAGTATATATGTGAGATTTAACGTTGAATATATATTTCATATATAACATGTGGAAATATATATGAGATATAAGGTAGAATATTTATTTCATAGTACGCTGAATTTATGGATAATGGGGTAAGTTTGAGGCAGGGGAGACAACGCATGATGTGAATTGAGGTTATAATAAGATTATATACGGTAAACAAGGGAGTATGTTTTTCACGGTTTTCTGTGGAGAGATTTTGTATATAAACAACTGTTTGGAAGCGTCTCAGTATAACGGGGTAGTCCTAGTCTGCTCACAGATTCTGGCTTGACTGACAGCCATCAGGGGGCAATGGAACTCACTGCTGGTACACCTGAGAAGGTGTTCCCGGAAAATGTCACCAAAGCCACCTTTCAGTCAATTGGAGAACCCCTACGTCCAGTGGTCTGTTTGTCCTCAGTGACGTAGACTTGAGTCTTATCGCTGCTCTTGAAAAGCTTAAAAAATGGAACCCTTATAAGTCTCTGGGTTTCGACAACATACCATTAAGTCTGTTAAAATAATGTGCAAGTTGCCTAGTTGCAGTCGTAAGGGACTTGTTCTGGTAGTTTTCTGGGGAAGGTGAACTTATTGCTGACTGAAAACATTATGAAGTGGTGTCGCTCCTAGGGGGTGATGCGCCTCACCTGGCCTCCAACTACATATCCATTTCCCTTTCTAGTCCGTTCAAAAGCAATGGACATCGTTGTTGATGGCGCCGTCCGACAACATCTCCACGTACACGGAATGGCAGCCCGTCAACGACACTGTTTCAGACTGGGCCACCCGCATGTTACCAACCTAACAACCGCTCATGAGTAGTTGACGAAGGCAGTTAGTTCTGGGAACCAAGTGGACGTTATCCCGCTAGACTCCACAAAGGCCTTCGACAGGGTAGACCACGGCGTATTGCTTTCAAAGTTGTATTGGTAGGAAATCGGAGGGAAACCGCTACGGAGGTTGGAGGCGTAACTGAGTGAACGTACCTTATCTGTTCGAGTTAATGGCAATAATTAAGCAATCCGAAAATCCTAGCATGAGGTGCCCCAGAGGTCAATTTTAAGACCGTTGCTGTTCAAACTTCACGTCAATATAATACCGTCGTTTTCATTTTCGAGCGCTTATTTGTGCACATACAATACGAAGCTTTGGGAGTCATCCATGACCTCTTCGATAAATCCAATCTACAGTTAGGTCTTGACGCACCGTGTTACTGGTGTTAGTTTAACAAAACACGGCTGAAAGCGGTGAAATGTAGGATCCTGAGGCTTCGCCATAACAGTGCGACTCCCTATAACCTTGACGATTTTAGACTATTTATTTGAACAGGAAAGAGACTTCGGGTCGTCTGTCACCCGGGATCTAATTATCTTCGTTAACTGCAAAATGATGGCATATGAGGCTACTAATGTCTCTAAGTTCATCAACCGTAGTCTAGGTTGCCTAACCCCGGCAAACCTCATTCCCGCTCATTCCACCCTAGTTCGCTCTTTACTAAAGCCTTATCATTGTAAGGATGTCTTGTTGCTTGACCAAATTCAGAGAAGGGCTACAAAACAAGTGATGGGCCTTCAGTACCTGAGTTATTAGAGCACGCTTCAAAGTCTGAATCTGATTAACCTAGAGTTCCGGAGGACGGGAGGCGAAACTATACTAGCTTACAAAAAGTTAACCGACTCTAATCATCCTTGATCACTCATCCAACCCACAACTGAACCTAAAAGCCCAGGAGGGAATAATTTCCGTCTGAAGCATCAACATGACCGTTTGCCTCGCAGGTCTCCTTCATCTGCACTCTGATTTGTCCTCTCCTGGAACAACCTGTCAGAAGAGGTTGTCTTAACCACAACCTTGACGTTCAGTTCCGTTCAGTTCAGTTCAGCTCACAGGACGTGGCGGCTAGCGGCCTGGTAGTCCAGTTTCTCGCGCTGGTAGGCAACAGCTTACCGTGCTTTGATCGTGAAGATCTGTCATCAGGTTTCGTCTGCCTGGTACTCGCGACCTACAAAAACAGTGTCAGGCCTGTGAATAAATACAAAGAAGAAGAATGAGAGGACCAGAAAACAACTTGCGTGCACGCTCGTTGATAAAATGGAGACAACCGTTCTATGATGATCACGCATACGTACACATGCGTACACCTTCATTTGAAACAACCAGTAGTATGCATTTTGTGCTTGAACTATATGTGCTACACTTATTTGTAAATGCAAAAATTCTATGACACTAATTGTGCAGTACTAAGAGAGGCAATACTGTTCTTCCTGCACACTGAAAAGAGGGTTTGCAGACAGCATACTCACATGACAGCGTACTGTTGTTGTGGACAAAAAGAGACGTCAAAGACGAAGGACATGTTTACGGATAGCTGAATCCATTTGAAACCCCCGACTACTCAATGGCGACACATGAACACACTAGTGATGAGATAGCTTGACGTAAACTGCTGAGCAATAAATGAAAGGGAGTAGAATCCTACAGCCCCCATCTCCCACTGTCTCACCTGGCAAGACCAATAATGTGGCTTTTAGAATCTAGGCATGTACTCGTCGTACTATTTACTTATTATTTTGGGAAAAACCATAGATTTTTTCCAGATAGCTTTAACGTCATTACCTCTCTATTCCAGCTCAAGGTCTCTCTTTGTCACCTGTTAGTTACGAGCTTTGGTGTTTTTTTAAATAGACGAAGACTGTCTATAACATGCAGTTGAGTAACAGGGTTAGTGACATTTTTGTCAGAGCTATCTTGTCGTATGGTCTGCATCTGCCAATCAGTTGAATCTGGGGGCATTCACGAACTGCCAGAAAATGAGAAAGGATTGAAGAAACAAAGAAAGAAAGAAAGAAAACGAAAATTTTCTGTGGATGATAGTATTCAATTAAAACTAACACTGCAGTGTTATTAAGTTGAAGAGAAGGAGGGTTCGGATTCCAGATTGAAAATGTGGTTATATAGTGTATTGCTGTAGCTGTTTTTGACCGGGAATGATAACCCTGACAGTCTACCTCTGAAGTATCCGCACGAATGATGCCTAAGTTGCAGACCTTTTTATCGAGCTATGCGCTACAGTGCTTGTGTACGACCGAATGGTATGGAAGGTCTGAACACTATCACACACGTTTTTAAAAAATATAGTAGGTAAGTAATATATGTACACATATATATAATTTCACCTTCGTAGCTACATATAAACATCTGCCAACTTTTAGATGGAGCTACATACAACATAGTTGTGTACACATGGCAAACATACAGCTACAACACACACCACCTCTAAATCAAGTCAGAAAACACTCGGTTCCAGACCCGGTCTAGCCTACACCTGAACACGTCGACCGTTGAAGCTTCGAGAGTACACAGGATGAGCCTGTTCCACGCGTTCGCCATTCTGATTGAAAAGAATGAGGCGCGGACACTCTGGTCGGCTCTCAGTTTGTGGATCATCGTATGGTGCCCTCTCAGTTGGGGCATCTTCATCGGCTGAAAAAAATACTAGCCGGTACATCAGTAAGACTAACTAGGAACTTGAGAGCTTCTGTCAAGTCTCCACGAAGCCTTCTCCGTTCAAGAGAAAATAAGTGGAGAGTTTTTAACCTGCTAGTATAATATAAGAGCCCCATGCCGCGTATCAACCCAGTAGTTAACCTGTGAACACTTTCAAGGCATTGCTTATCTTTTTGTAGGCTTGGATCCAAGGCTTAAATACAAAACACCAACTGAGACCTAACAAACGTCTTGTACAACGGAATCAGTACTTCCGGCTCTCTGGATGAGATGGTTCTCATGAGCTGGAAAAGCGAGCCTCTTGCTTTCCCCGCCGCCAAAATGCACTGCGTTGTTGGTTTAAAGTCATTCTGGATTAGACCTCCAAGGTCCCTAGCTTCGGTGACTTGCTTTAGCGTGCTCGGATTACATGAATTAATAAACTATCTTTGACTGGATCTGTTACCATCTTTAATCAGGTGCAGACACTTTTCTGGATTAAGGGGTGAATCCCATCTTGCTGACCAATCGGATAGCTTTGCTAAGTCAGATTGAACAGCAAGCGTATAATGCGAACATGATAGGGATAGTCAAGTCGCTTACGTAAACTAGAAACAGTAGAGGTCCTCGTACTGATCCTTGTGGCACTCCGCTGAATACGGGGTATACCTATGAGCTAAATTAACCTACAGTGACCTTTAACACCCTGTTACAGAGCTGATCCGCTATCCACCGAATGGTGGTCGACTTTATCCGATGACGCTCTAGTTTTAGCAGTAGCAATCGATTTTTAACTGAGTCAAATCCCTCACTGAAGTCCAGCTAACATACTTCTAAAGGTTCGCCTCTATCCCAACGTTGTGTTATTTCATCCGGAAAACATAACATACCGTTTCTTTACGTATTCATGTTGGTTCGCATCCAACAGCTCGTTCTCAGTTAGATGCTTGGCAATTTTGTTCCTAATAACAGTTTTGCACACTTTCAGTAGAATGCAGGTGAGACTCACTGGTCGATAGTTACCAGTTGCCTCTTCGTTTCCACCCTTGTGCAGAGCTGTGACATTTGCTTCATGTCAATCTTGGACCACTGTACTTTCGTTGATAGATTGGTCGAGTAGTTTAGCTACTGCAACGGATAATACACTGACTAGCGGACGGATGATAGCCACATGAATACTATCTGGTACCGGAGCTTTATGAATGTTCAACTGCCGCAGTAGGTTCTCTGTCGCAAGAGGTGTGATGTCTTCGGGAATCACTTCTGTGGTCGGCACAGAAGGTATGCGCAGGGTAGGGTTTTTGCTGAATGTCTTTTTGATGGACGCTTGCGAAGTGCAACGCCAGATGTTCCGCCTTCTCATGAGCACCGGTAAGTAGGTTGCCATCAGAGAGCTCGAGGTTACCTCTCTCTTTGCGCATCGCTGGCTTAGCTTGGACATAAGCATAATACCGCTTTGGGTTAATGTTGGCACCTCAAGCAAGTGCCATTCCGTAGGCAACTCGAGCGTTATTCTGAATTTTGATCGTGCGGTCCCTTTCACAAAGGTAGAGTAAAAAGCTCTTATGGCCATTTGTTTTTTGAAAGTTAGCCAAGCTCTCTTTATTCTCTTGTGTGCCTTATCTATTCTGGCTTTCCACCAAAGAGGTTTGCCCTGTGGGCGGCGTCTGGTCATCGTCTACTGTGCCTGAGAAATGACTCCACTCCAGAGACTACATCTAGAATCAGTCTGTCAGTCTTGATCCTTTCGAAGTTGCGTGTCAACTTGAAAGTTACCGACTTCCATCTGGTGCAGAACTCAAAAGCCATAGCCACATGGTCCATTTTTCTAAGAGGAACACCCATGCTAAGTGAATTAACCTGATTTTGTGTCCGCTCAACATTACGTCAAGCAGTGAGGGGGTCTGCCCTACAATAAACGCGAGTTGCCTCTCACATGCTGAATCAGCATGTTGTCATGGAAGACGTCCAACAGGTCTGCTCCGAAACTTCCTGCACAAGCTGAATCATATTCCTAGTCGATGCCAGCAGCGTTGGGGTCTCCAATAATTGGCAGAGAGTGTGGTTTAGCAGTGATGACCCTCAAAAGAGATATAAGCTTCGCAATGTCGATGGCTTGCGACACTGGACCAGGGTAGACATATACGACTGAGATGGTCTATGTGTTCGACTTCATCACACATTCTATTAGGTGAATGTTCGGTGTACTGAGAGAGGAGCACTGCAGCTGCATCTATCTTTCGGCAGTTAAAAGTAGGACTCCTCCTCCCTGCTTCTCGTCAGGTCTGTCTTGTCTGTAATTCCTATATCCTTTCGGATACAGCCCATCGTACTGTGTATTCATTGTGAGCCAAGATTCTCTGATGGCAATCACGTCGTAACCACTAGCTACGGCGAGTAATTCACCCCTATTTGTTGTTGATGTTGCAGGCGTTTGTGTATTTGGTTTTCACACGCTGCGGCTCCAACCGATCACGTCTTTAATACTGGGATTGGAAGTCCTCGGGAACTATACCTGAGGGTGGATTCCATTCATTGCCAGCGACGGATTGCACGTTTGTGGTGCTGCATCCGGGATCCTAACATAAGCGTGAGGAATCTGTATACTCTCGCAGGACTCGTTCGTGATAAGAGAAAGAGCTAACTGGAGGTATCGATTGATGTCCCGTGCCTTCGGCTTGTGCGGTAGACAGACGCATTTCTGAGAAGCAGGATTCAGCGCATCTGGGAAGATTTCAATTTTGTCACCTGACTTACTCTTCATGTCCAGTGATCTCGCAAGCAACTGATCCCGATGGAAAGCATGTGCGAGTTCCAAAACGACCGGTTTCGTTTTCCTCTGATACGTTGACCAGCTGGTTCTATTTCCCCACACGTAACACCCTACCTATTCCGATACCTCCTGATATTCCCCCCATACGAAACATTGTTGACAGATGGTGTCTCAGTGCAAATGTCCGTTGTTTGCTGTCTCCTAAGTACGGTTCGGGAATACCATGTATCAAGGGATTCCTCCTTCTGCCAGCAGCCACTTCGTACTTGTTCTCCCGGTGGGCCAGCCTCGTATTCAGCAATTCGCTGTTCACTTTCATCTTAGCCAGCGGAGAACCTTATTCCTCAATGAGCGCCAGTAGTGTAGTATTAGTTGGTGTTATAGAGGAAGAATCTGTGTCCGCGGTTGTAGACTCGGTCGCAGATGGAAGGGATGTCTTCGACTTTATGTCAGTGCTTTTGATCTGAGATCTAGTCATACCAATATTCCGCAAAGAGCGCGTGGACCTCACGATGCGCATTTTTCTATTTTTGTTACTAGAAACCTCGTTTACAGTTTTAAAAGTTGTGTGCTGGACGAACGACTCTTATTGGTGATTAATCTCGTTATGGTTTGTGTAAGCGAGTAACTGATAGCCGAAACTGGTGACAGCGTCCACTTCAACCAACGCAGCCGCTTCATTTGATGTGCTTGCCTTACATTTAGGCGTGATTTCTACTTGTGTCGGAATGTGCAAGCTGTGGTCAGGAACACCGCTGTCGGACGCGGTGGCTGCACCAACAGTGGGCACCGAATATCTAGTAACGTCCAATGAACTACTGAAGAACCTCCCAGATGACCTACGTTTGTCGTAATTTAGTTAGATACAGTCTAGATTGGCAGCATTCAGAACTAGGTACAACTCTAAGGAGACGCCGAAGCAAGAAGTGTGGAACTAATCGAAACACTGAAGTGCGTGGTATCCTGCGCGAACTAGTTTAGGACACAAACTGCACGTAGACTGTTTAAACATGTGTGCAAGATAGACACTGAGGCAGATGAGAAAGGAAAATGAGTCAAGATACGCTGAACACCAGGTAGACAGGGGTGGTGCCCTCATGACGCAGTTAATAACGTTAATGTCAGTAGTTCAACATAACGCGAGACCACCCAACTAAGTTGAAGGACGTAACAAACTGATTGTTAAACGGAGTGGAACACTGCCAGTGAACTAACTTATGCTATAATATTTGGAAGGAAACGAAAAACCCAAAACAATATTTGAAAATCAATATGGCACGAGAAGATCTGAGTGAGAGTTGAACTTCCCGCGGTCATTTAAGATGAAGTATTTAAGGTATTTAAGATGAGATTGAACGAATATTTCAGGGTAACCTTATACATTTCCAGTCCGCCTTCCCTTCCAAACAATTTCCGATATGAACGGCAGCCAGTATGGGGAGAAATGCACAAACCAGCATGGCTGGCATGTTGTGGTGTGTTTGTTTTTTATACTGTGCTTGGTGAGTGTCTGTCTGTATACCGTGTTGCATGTCCGATGTGCTTGCGGTTGCCTGATGTCGGTAACTGGTTTCTTGCACCATACCATTTCCTGCTTTCATCTATTCGCTAATCGATTTTGTGGCCATGCTCCTGTTCATTGTTCGTTGATAGAGTGCAGGAGTCGCCGACTGTGTGATCCTCTTCACTGTGAACCTCGACACTGAAGCAAGCAGGGTTAACTATCCTCCTTCTTCCAGCGCGCCATCACATGTTGAACCAGGAGCCGCTTAAAGATCACATCATTGGGTGCGAGCACCATCTGCGCTGGTTGCGCATTCCAACTATTGACGGCCTACCGTGACAGTCGAAATACGGCGTGAAGTCGTCTCGACCGTTGTTTGAGTATCGTGAGCGGATGACCCCGGAACCTGTGCTTGCTTTGGAGAGCAAAGTCCGCTGTGAGCTCCTCGTTCGTGTCACTCACATAATGCGGCGTCACAATAAGGTCACCAAGTAAGCAAAAGGTCTCTTCAGGCACTTTGACAAAGAATCGACGGATAGCCCCAAGCACCCTCCTGGCTTGAACACAAGTTGGTGTTGTGACACCAACACCTTGAGGTCACGTTCTGCATGACACTGTGTCAGTAGGTGACCTCCAACATGGTATACTTTGACATCCGCGATGTCTCCCAGGTGCATGAAGGATTTTTTGGGTTTAGCGGCCAGTCCCATTGCACCGTCCGTGTTGAAATCGTTTCTAAGTCATGTTTCAGTATATCGCTAACCACATCTGAAGAGACTGTCCTTCACACTATCATATAATCCACGAAGACAAGGTCAGGCGATTGCAACTGGTCCAGTAGATCATTGATGAAGATCAGAAACAGCAAGGGCCCGAGCACTGATCCTTGTGGCACACCACTTGTTTATCGACCCTCACGGCGAATGACCTACTACGGACGAAGTCTGCTATCCAATTTTTTATAGGCGGGCTGACGGCGTACGCCAACATGTTAGTGAGTAGATGACTATGCAGCACTCTGCCAAACGCCTTGCTGAGGTCAAGAAACACTACATCCATAATCTTGCCGTCCGTTTGTGCTTCTACCCAGCGCTCTCTAGCAATCAGGAGGTTCGTCAAGCAAGATCACCTCCTCCGGAATCCGTGCTATCTTTCGCTGTGAGTCAAGAGTTGGTCCAGATTCCCTTGGAGACGACTAGCAATCAGTCACTTCGTTACTTTACCAAGTACGCGCGTCAATGATAATGAAGAGTACTTGACAGCCTCCGATCGTCCTCCTCCCTCGTAAATAGGTGCAATCACTGCTCGTTCCCACTCCGTTGGCACTTTACCTTCGTTCAAGGACTGTTGGTATAGATCCGTCAGTGGCACAGCAAATTCCACCGCCAGTTCACGCATCAATAAAGGGTGGATGTTATCCGGTCCGGGGGACTTATTGACATCGATCAATCTAAGCTCGTGCCCCCTCCCTCTTCAACGCTAAATAGCGTGTCGATCAGGCATGGTCCAATGTCATCAAGCAAGGCAGATATAGCACTATCTTGGGAGTAAACAGAAGCATAACGCCCAGCCAGTAGCTGAGCTTTATCCCAGTCCTCAACCACCTCGTTCCCGCTCTGATCTATCAGTGCCGGGATTGTCGCCTTAGTTCTGGTCCGCCGGCGGATATACGCCCAGAGCCTCTTGGGTGTTGTGACTGATTCTATGGCCAGCCTTTCCTCGTATTACTGACGCTTTCTTATCTTCATGGCGTTACATTCGTTCTGTGTTTTCTGTCGAACATCGTAGGCATCATGACCTGCCCGGCAGTTCATTCACTGCCGGTTTCTGCGCCTGAGGGTGGCGCGCAATTTGACACCGAACCACGGTGGCCCCTTAGAGTGAGAAAGACAAACACAGCTCGTTAAAGACCAGCCGAAGCAGTGTGTCTGAAAAACTGTCTGAACGACTGATGCAGGCTAGTGTTCTCCAGTTGATGTTAGGTGCGTTGAAATCCCCCAATATCAAGCAGTGGTTGATTGCTCCGAACATCCATAAATCATCCAACGGTTGAGGTGAAAACCGTCCAGGATAGCAATATATAACACCGGGCATAGTAGAGCTGCTGGTGTTAACTTTACCTTGCACAAGTCCCTCGTAAGTACCGTCATCATCGGTTCCGGCTAGCACGAATGTGGCGAGAGTGTTAACGTGAATGAAAAGCGTCACCACTCCTGTTTATCGACCACTAACACTGGAGCAGTCCGAGCGGAAGTGAATATCTCCGGGGAGGGGGACTTCAGCGTCCAGCACGTCTTCTGATAACCACGTCTCAGCAAGGGCCTTGACTGCGGTTTTATTAATGCCGACCCGCTCTTCTCCCTCGTCAAGCTTGTTCAGGAGGCTGCGAACGTTTGTGTACACCAACCTCGTCCAATATGAAAGTGCTCCCCTATCTCTGGAAGGAAGAGTGGCGAGTAGTCTTGCTGGAGGTTGTGCGGCTCCCTATTTTTCAGGGGAAACGGGGGAACACAAGTGGTTTTCAACGGACTTGAGGCCTTCTTCGCTCGACCTTAACAGTCTGCATAAAACCAGTAGGACTCCCCCGTGTCTTTAGGGAAGCCTTCAAGCGTTCACGATCCTCTGGGGCCAGGTCATTTGTTATGCGGACGTCTACACAGAGCATCTTCAACGGTCGCTGCAGGAGCAGGCAAACTAGGAATGCAGTTCCCAAAACCCCCTTGAGTGGTCGCCGTGTCGCACTGATATAATCCACCTTCTGGCCGAGGCGAAATGCTGAGCACACTGTTATTTTGGCAGCCAAATCTTCTTCCATAGTTGGGAACATTTTAAAAACAAACCACGAAAAGCGGCAATGTCGTGATCCAACAGTGACTGGAAAGTTTGGATGGCGGCCTCAGGAAGGTTTAATACTATCACAAACTGATCGCGTAGTCGGTGTACCTTACTAGGTCTTGGTCGAGCTTCCTCCTTCTGAATGCCCGCGGGAGGTCCGTTTGACCACTTTGGGCATATTTAACTTCTGCGACTGCGGGTCTAGAGGCGGATGTGGCCAACTTTGGCTTGTTCCTCTGTTGGTTTCAAACTACGGTTTTCTCCTTCCTTGGTGCGGCTGGGTCCTTCAAAGCTCTCACAACCACATGCTCCAAGACACACACCTACATCTTTTGGGATTCCCGCAACCCCATCCTCCGGGCCCTTCGCGACCACATCAGCGAATGACCGTCCGAGTGGCGGTGGGGCACCCGAGCACAACTGCAGTTCTGTGACCACCTCTACCGGTGTGCTACATATCCCCTGATCCGGCAGTGCACGTGTATCGTTCACCGCAATTATGGATAATGTGAGGTGAAATGGACTGAATCTAACACCTGCAGAGCAAACCTTCAGGCAACAAACTTTAAGCCGATGCGAATGAATCCTTTTGTGACAACTGTATAGCTCTGCAGTGAGTGAAGCGCAGGTACGATAAAACCACCCATCATAAATGTCACACTGTAAAGCTTGAGTCCGTTTTTCGATGCCCTACTGAAGGCACGGCGAAGGCTCCTCCACAGCGGCGCACGTCAACTTCTGATGATCTGGGGGAGAAACTGTGCCACCAGTTGATCGTACGCACAAATTACCAGATTTGATAAGGGAGGGTAAATGTTGATTTGGCTTCTCAAACTCGTTTTGTCCTCAAAATGTGGAAAAAACCACACCACGCAGTAAGATTTTAACCATGCGCTTGACGAAGTTAGAGTTTTATCAGAAATGCACAGAAAATTGCGTGCACGCATTGATGCACGGCAAAGGACTGTATAGGTTCTTTCGAAGTAAAGGTTTCAACGACCGCCCATGCACTGATTCACGGCATGGAACCGTATTTCCACGACCGACGAACACAAAAATACGCAGTCAGTAGGCGTCCCGCGTGTGGCTGGTGGAACGCAAAAGCGAAGAAGTTCTATGCTGGCGACGCCTTCGCGACCATCCTCCTCTACTCAAGATTGTCCCTGGTCAAAATCCCCGTTCCGTACCACCCAGAAGCAGTTCGACAACGAGTTGGAGACTTTTTTATCTTTGCAAATAAACGTGACTGATTGAACCTATCGCTGACTCAAGACCAAGGCGGTCGGTTCGTTTTTTGGCGTGGGAATATACAAAACATTTTTCTACGAGTCGTGCATTTGAAGAGACATTTTCGCGACTGAAGAACTCAGGCTCAATTAGATCTTTTCGGCAATTCCAATCTGTCTGAAAATACGCCAACCTTGAACCCTGCTGAATTGTTTGATTTCTGATCAGAAAATACCGTCACAACAGGACATCTGTTTTCTAACTCCAAAAGACACCTGCTGCTATCCAGTTGCAACCTCACGCGACTGTAACCTACTGCTAGTCTCCTACATCCCCACAATTTCCTGTCTGCAAGTTCTGCGGTCTCCACTGCCACTGCTTCATTCTCACCGAGTTAGTAAGCAACTGTAGTTACCCTTTCATTTCGTTGAGGCGCTTTTCAACGGTGTTTTGTCTTTATTAATGTTCGGTGCCCAGCAGCTAGTTTAGGCTTGCTGTTTTTGCTTGCTTGTTGACAATAACCGTAAGCGTTTCAGTTTATCCGGGATATGGCCACCCGAAACCGCAAGGCTCAAGTAGCTACCTAAGGTAGAGCGAGTCAGTGCATTAAATGTGCGAAATCTGTGACTTCTAACCAGTTGGGACTATGCTATCATGGTTGCCAACGCTGGAATCATAAGGTATGCGAACCTCAAGTCACAGTCGCGCTTTATAAAACATGAACTCAAGACATTGTTGATTGTCTAGCTTCCCTTTGTAATAAGTGTAGAACGGGATTCAACGCACCTCTTTCTAAGGAATGTCTTATAAATGATGCCACTCACACTTCTAGCTGCTCCATTACAAACTGTGACGCCCAATCACAAACAGAACTCT
>JTDE01009957.1:1617-13921 GCA_014338405.1 Paragonimus skrjabini miyazakii | reverse complement strand
TACTCTGGCCTACTAGAATCCCACTCTGGCCCACTCCGGTCCGACTCTGGCCAGAGTCGGATCGGCTCTGGATTTTGTTGCACGCCCACTCGGATCCGACTCCTTGCCAACTCGTGCCAGAGGCGGACCAACTCCGGGCCAGAGTCGGCGTGTTTACTGGGGTAAGCAGACTGTATAGTATAAAAGTTGTCGAAAATAACAATTATATGAGAAACTTCAAATTAAATATCCACGCAGTAATTACTTGCCCTTTTCGAATCGCGCGCGTCGCGAGCGTCATTTCCAACCATTTCTAAGAACAACGTTTCATCGACCAGTATCTACCTGAAATCATGCAAACAAAGAGAAGGCGTATGAATATCGTATAGACAAGGAACCTTAAAATGTTGTCATACATGTTTCACTACCAAATGTGTTAGTGTTCTTGTTAAACTGCAATACCAACGTTGTATGGTCGTATATTTCCATTTCGGCCATATCTTCAGAATGCCGCAAAATGAAACACTCTCAGGCTATAGGATGACGTAATTCATCTTGGCAGTTGTAATGATTGCATTTATAAGACTTGAAAAAGTGAGTTAACGCCAATAACGGGTTGTTTTCGCGAAAATGGTAGAAAATGTTTTCATCACTAAACTAATACTTTTGGCACTTATTCGACGTATTGCAAGTTTTCGATTAACGCTGCTTATTTACAATTGATGTATTATAGGTACTTTGCCTGAAATAGCATTTTTAAAATTTCCAAAACCATTTGATAAACGAGGGTTCGCGCCAAAATGACTTGTTTCCCTTTTGAACGACCTTCAAGCCGAATCCGTTTTTACGGAGTTTTGCCATTAACTGTGGAGATAAGTTCGCTTCTTTGGCCTGTTTGTATAAGCCCTTCAAACAAGCCTCATGACTACAGCGTGAGTTCTGTCCAGGTGACTGACCACAACGTGAAACATCCTTCTATCATCAATTTTGAAATCCTGGGACCATAATTCTCGAGTAGATTGATTCACACTCTGCCAATCCAATATCCGTGTCTCTCGTATAATCGCGATGAGCAATTTGGTCCCTGTGGTGGCCTTTTAGCTCAGGGCCCAACCATAACTTGTCTCGACAGCTAGAGTTGCTTGCCCAAGTCTCCATTTCCTCTTCAACGTCCATGTCAACCTACATGTAACTTGTGATCATCAGGCCAGGCAAATGCAATGGGGCACCACAGAGTTGTTTCATCCCCATACTCCTTCAATCAATTGTGAGCCAGTCAAACGTTTGCAGTAGGTCCACCTCGAATATCCCACTATCTCATCCCAACCTGTTGACACTTTTCTGGCACCCCGTATCATCGGGTCAAACGTGTGTCATCCCAGCCTACCACTGCTGAGTATAACATAAATGCGTCAAACCAGTCAACGCTAACTAATTCTCAGAGCGAAGATCGCTCCTCTGTTCCGAAAACATTTTACGATCCGAAAATGACGTCACGAGGAAAATTTATTCAGTTTTTGTTTTCAAATGAATGCTTTCCAGACGATAAGATACATATTTCCCGGGTTGTTATTCTCTTATTTAATCTCCACATCACTTAAGTAGTGAAGTGCGACCCGCCTTTAAGACTGCAGACGCAAAAGTATGCGTTTTGAGTGAACGGGTGTTCTGTAACTTTGTGGCACTGGATGTGGTGAAATGTACACGGTCTGCTTAAGTGGGCAATATTCTGTGTTTATGAGTAAAGAACCCTGTCTAGATAATATCACAAACTTTTTGTTGCTGTTAGTATTTCCTCTTTCTGGCTCGTACACAGAAATAATAATGAAGATTTGGGCACGGAGTCCGTAAGAATGCTGTGAACCTCACCGGATCCTACATAAGAGGTTGACATTTTGTCAGCAAGCTGTGTTAGAAAACTTCGAGTTCTGAAAAGCAACAGCCTGAAAGTCCAGGGGTTGTTTCAGGTTTACCAGAGCGTTCCAGAGCAAACACGTCTTGGAAGCCGTACGTTCAGCAAATGGGGACTGAAAGTTTTGTGTTGTTGGGGGAACCCGCAGTAGAACAATGAAAGCCGAAAACGGCGCTGGCCTGTTAGATAAGCCTACCCCGACACGTAAATCGAACATGACGCGGAGTGACTGCACAGCCATGTCCCAGCAACCTTCTTTTGCATGAGAAAAACTGGACCAAACTTTCCTGGTGAGACCATGTCGACCGACATGGTCATAGTGAATGCGTTCGTGATCCAATTTCAATGACGAACTGCCTAGGATTTATTTTAACTCAAGTGCAGTGGCCATGGTGAATGAGGATACTATGTTCCACGAATCTGAAGGGAGTTGGGTCAGATGTCAATTCGCGAACCACCCTGGAACCTTTGACCAAAATTTCGGTCTTGCTTATTCGCCGCGTGTATAAGCATAACCTGCAGATGTGGTAATGAGGGATAGAAGGAAGACCGCCATAGTGACAGTCACCATTCTGACCCCTCTACCCTCCTCAGTGTATACGAGTAAGTTAACGGACACCGTGATCTGTACCTGCCGGCCTCCGTTCAAAGGAGGAGCCAAAGATGACACTAACAACAAGCAATGAAGTATAAAGAGGCAAAAATGCAACGAGGATGGCCGTCAACTTCAAGGTGCTACGGGGCATTCAACACCAGAAAGTTCATGAGCCCTTCAACTGAAACTGCAATTGTAGGTGACAGTGTAATCACTCGATGAAAAGGTTGAATTTGTTACGTCGAAGAAATAAAGTTTGTTGAAAACGAAGGAAATCGTCTGGTAAAGTAAAAAATCTCCAAAACATTAAAGTGCCAGCAGGGTCAAAGCCTACTCATCAGAACGAAAAAGGTTTTTCAAAGCACGACATCTATGTAAAGACAGGTGACAGTCAACGCCGAGTTGTCCACAAACATGCGTCAAATCTTCAGAGAGCTCGAAATGGTCAATAAATAAAATCGGTGAACTCGAAGTGGGCTGTCCCAGCCAAAGAGCAGCACTACGTTAGGAAGGGCGAATTATTACGCTGTAACAAATGAGGATTGCCTTGCACTTTGAAATGAAAATGAACATGCTCGCCTCAAAGGAGTTAAGTCACAGGTTGTACAATATTTGGTCATAAAGCGTAACGCTTTATTAACTGTGAGTTCGGTTTGTCTTGCAGAAAAATCGTCTGTTGTGATACGCATGTTGAAAGTGAGCATAGAAGGCTTTGCCATTATTGAACACAAATGGTATTAAGAAATGGCTGAAACGATTTTGCAAGGATGGAGAGTAACCGTCAAAATAAAACTTTCTTAAGAAGTATCCGGTCAGTGTCCGGCTTTCAACAAGTAGAAATGTACAACATTTTCTTGGACGAGGAGTTCTAGGAATCAAAAGGAAAACTGTACAAAACTAGTTAGGAGGTGTGAGATTTTGTCAGTATCTACGAGGACATGTTGCTGCTGGTGAAAAATGAACGTTCCAGACAGCCATTTCACATCTAGTCCTAACTAACCAACGGTCAGACATAAAACGAACGATCTTACAATGAAGTCGCAAAAGAGATAAGCACATTGGTTACTGCGACAGGTTTAACTGGAGTGTCAGATGAACTGCGGCGACGACTAATGCGCAGTCGGCGTCATACCGACCGAAATCTGCGATAAACAACTTATGGTCAACAGCGTTCGAAAAGTTAACAGAATGAACTGCGGATAACACAGCGTCACCTACAAGTTATGATTGAAATTACACTCAACTAAGACCTTCTTACCAGAGACGGTCAAAAGTGTAGCACTGAAACGAGCAAGCAGATCTGGGTTATTCTTACATCATTCAATAAAACCAGTGTTAACATTGTACTTAAAGTGGCCGGCGAAGAAACTTCTGACAGCAGAGAAATTCGATCAGTGCACTTGTCAGAGGCCGCCAGTGATTGAAAAATATGTTATCACAACTCCCGAGACAATCCGGTAGACGCGTGACCGATACGATCAAGTTGGCCAGCAGTAGGTCTGGTGTCGGTGTGTCTTTTCTGTTCCACCGACTAACTGAAGATTAGAAACTCCACTGAATTTAACATTTTTATCGGGTTAACTTTTCCGTTGAGTAACGAATAGGAATAATCAAAGGACGGCATTTTTCATTACAAACAATGTTCCAGACTTGAGAACAGTTGGCTGTGAGTAAGGCGTACATTTGTCTGTCTCGGCTAGTTCAGTAGTTCTGAGTCATCTGATAAACATACGCTTCTAGGTTGGTTGCTCTTCGTGTCAGTGGTTCTATGGTGAATTACGGTCACTAATAGTTAATCATATATCATATCACTTTGAGTGTAGGTGTGGCATAACACTTTCCATTTCAACAAGAATATGTTTAAGACCTGTTTTAACCCAGGGTGTCCCGGGTTATCTAAGGCACTCGTGTGATTTAAGACTTACTGTCACATTCTTGGTCTTCGTACTCCACAGTGTTTTCTGATTAGTATGGTCTTGGTGCATCACGAATTGTGCAGGGGGTTGATACTGCCTTATCACTATTTATCGTCGTAAACGCCGGAAACGTATGAGAGTTGACGCAAGCACTGTCGGTGTTTCCAGTTTTGCCGGCTCCGCCACCTTAAAGAACAGGGTCATTTCATCCGCGACGCCTGATGAACTTTATATTCATACGTTTACTTTGAAATGACAAACAAGGGCAGGACATGCTCTATCCACTTCTATTCGACGAGGCGATACACGGTCTGCATGGCTCTTGTGAGTTTCTTGAACAGTGTATCACCCAATGTTATAGTAAAAATTACTGTAACCGCCCCATTCGTCCATGACGCAGTAAGACTATACCCCATTCAAGCAAAATCCCTCACGGCCGTTGATCTGATGCTGCTTAATATGTCGTTGAAGTCGCTCGTTCTTGAGGTGTCCTCAGACCGGACACCAGTACGTAACATTCAAAGAACATGCTCAGAGAAAAAGCTTTGCAAGGGATTGTACATCTATATTGGACTCCGCAATTACCTACAAAATATACATAAAGGCGCTCGACTTTTCAGGTAAACATCAGTGTTCTGCTTTTTTGATCGCCCAGGCCTTGAAATACTGCCTGTCGTTGATCGCGTTACTTACACGTTTGTCGCTTGCCCATTTATGATTGACTGTTATTCGGGTGGTGGTCGTCTGGATCGTTTAGAGATACACATCGGCGAGTTTGTTACAGAGATCCAAGACATTTCAACGATTGGGACTCGCTTAGAGGCAATCGTGTTAACAGTTATGTAACGCTTCCTTCAGTTATCTGTTACACATTTGCTTTTTGCTTTATATGTAAATTCAAACTCACTCTGTCTACTACGGCTGTGACAAGTGCCTGTAAGGAGATGTGTATTATGAAATTGGAAGACTGGCCCCTGTATCTGTGAAATAATTAAGGACGGTTTTTAGGCTTCTAAGACAACTTCACGATGAAATTGTGTATGTTATGTCCTGTTGATTCATGTTAACACTTCGCATATTAGCATCTCTGAGCGCAGAAACGGTGGTGTAGATTGGACAGCTATAAAAACTGTTGGTTGATCCTGGGTCTTTTTAAATTCGTTATGATTTGTTACACGACAGGGAGATTTTCGTTCACGTTGTCATTCCTTCAAGTTGTGTCTCTCTTACATTTTTGATGACCCCATTTTTGCTGTTTCTTGCACTTCTTACCGCTGATTTTCTTGTGCCTTTTACTCACTAGGTTATCCAGTATAAAATGGACGTACCGCGTTCAGTTGCAGAATAAATAAATAATTGTACTTAGATGGCTTGAAGTAGAAAATACGAGCAACTGATATGGAAATAGACGTTGCGAGTTTGTACGCTACAACCTTCGTCATTGAAAAAATATATGAAATATTCACACCATGTTTTGTTTTCATCACAGCACGTATCGTTTTGCTGTTATTTTTGAAGTACTCAATGGTTACGCGAACATGTGTCTTAGAGCAGCATGTCTACATCGAGGCCAGAATGAATAAACGCCTCCGTTGGGTTCTGTGCGGTTGACGTAAAGATGTTTGAATCGAACGCTTCAAGGGAGACTAGTGACCTCGTTAAATTTGCTTGGCAGTTTGCGCTATATAAGACCACACGTTAATAATAGTTGTCGATAGGACGAGTTAATGAAACATGCCAGATTATGACGACCGTCTGTCAAATTTGGTGTGTTCGGTGATCTCAGCTGGTCTTGGTAACCTTGCTGCTCTATATCATCCACCATGTGTGTGTCGAGCTTTAGCACCTTTCTGAGGACAAGCATTTTGAGATACCGTGATTAAGCTTTGGCACGGTATTCCAAACGATGGTGGGCTATGGCCATGTATATCGGAGGGAACCCCACTGGGCATGGATTGAATATCGCGGATTTCCTTTAACGAGGCGCTGGAGACATTTTAGCCGCGGTCGAGTTAACCGCGAGCAAACAGGCGGACAGTATACATTACATGAAATTTCATAACGACGTGTAAACAAACTTATGTGCAAGCATACAGAATGCGTGTCGATAAAATCTCCAGGTCTCTACAGCATTACATTTCAGGATAAATATCAAAGTGACTAATGGCCGAAGCTGCCCCGCCAAATTCGCAGGTGATTTGCTCACCCCAAATAATTAATTCAACTGTCTCACTTTCAGCGTTTCCGCTTATTATTGGCAAACGAAACGTCACTTTTAGAAATGATTGTTTGTAAGCGTATTAGGTGGTTGTTGCGGTCAGGATGCTGAAAGATAATTTGTCAGAGATTTTGGAGGCGAATGTCAAACGCGTCAACTACATGGTTCCCACTATTCTTCTCATTTGCTTTCTTCAGGGTTCACACCACCCATTAAACGGAGGGTTTTTCATTACAACGACGAATCAAACGGGACGGCAGCTAGTGTACTCGTATGCTTCATACATAAACGTTGTTCACAGGAAAGGTCGACCTAAAGAGCATCAACCAGTGCATATGCCTTTCAAGTTCAACCGTGAAAATCTGACCCAACCCTATCCTCTCAAATGTTTATCTCCGCATATTTTACTTCTCCTATTTCCGATAATGAAATGGACGTTGCCCTGGAAGTTTTCGTTTCATCGCGTCAATATGGTAGTCGTACGAATAGCCAGTTACCTATTACTGCACTTTACTTAAGTGGTGTGCGCATCACGCTTTTGGAGTTCGGCTCTTTCCGGCGGTTTTTGAACGTTTCGATTGTTCGGGAGAACTTTGTCGGGTGGGAATGTCGTGTTGTGTGATTACAATCCACCTTGAGCCTGTTCGGCACCAAACTTCCATCCACTTCTTGGAACCGATCTGTTGATTGAAACCGTTGAGGTTGTCTGATCGCCTCGATAATGTGTCCAATATTATCATGACATTTTGAAGATATCTTTGTTGACTAGTTGGGATCGTTGGTTCATCGCTATGCGTTGTCCAACGTCTTCCTGAAAAAGCGTACAACTAGTGTCAACATGTACTCTATCCCTAAACGTTGTGTGCAGCACAAGCTAGTGGGACGGATTAGCTACTTGTGCTAACGTATGCTCCGTATTTAGAGACTATCCATGACATGTGCCAACCGGATTCCCATTCACCGCTCCGTTTGGGTGGTAAACGTGCAACTTCTTAAGCATTCTTGAGATCAGAATCATGGCAATTAATAGACTTGCAGCATGCTGTTGCAGCAATTCGGTGTGGGACAATTTAAGCGAGTTTGCCAATCAAGTTCTCGGTTTCCTTCTTCACCATCAGGTTTGCAGACAGGAAATTAGCGGACATCCGCTAAATTCGGTCATAGCTGTGAGACAACTATCTGCGAACAAAATATATTCGGTGTTGTGAGTGTAAAGTGCCCTATTTTCTGTGTCGACAAAAAGTATAGTCCAGTAAGTACATCGAGTTATTGATCCCGGAAGCCAGTAAGCCCTCCACCTGCCCATCATCCCGGTTTTAGACTGAGGATGAAATGCACGAGTATTGCAATTGAAGTATTGGGGCACGTGGATGAGTTAAGCATTCAATGATGTTGGGTAGAAAGTTAGCCGTACCACGTTTGTCCTCCGGATGCAATACCACGAGTTCGTCACGCTCCCCGCCTGATGTCACTAAATTTCTATGAAAAGTGACGACCAATCGTACTTTCCTTTCACAAAAGGCCATTTATCCGGCTTCGTTTCAAATATGCCCCTTACGCTAGTGGGAGTAAAGACATATAGGCGAATATGTTTTTGATAATTCATCTTCAGGCGGGTGTAAAGGGTTTGGACTGGATAAACGCATCCATACAAAGTCAACCAAGAATTCGCAGAAGGCTACGGCCAATCGGTGTCGACAACGTCAGCAGACTGGTATGTCAGCGTGGGAACCAATCAGGACGACACACTGCTCCAACATCGGATTTTGTTATAACGAGCGTCGGATTGGAACAAACTGCTTAAGTGCGTCACGAGTTGAAACAAACGAGCTACAAGCGGAGAGGAGCCGACCAATGGGAAAGCTGAAGCGTCAGCACCAATTGTATTTCTTCGTTTTACCGATGAGTCTTGTCTATAAAATAGCCAACAGGAGCCCAATAATCCGAGGTTCGCTTTGTGCCACGAAGACTGACTTTTGCTTTCGTACTAGAAAGTAGAGATTTTTCAACAGCGGGCACCATTATATAAGGAGTTAATAGAGTTAGGTCGAGTCATCGATCAGACTTATTACAGAGAAACTAAGTCACCAGTCACTCAGTTGGTGATGGCTTGATTGGTCGGTTACATCACGATTGCTCATTGATTTGACCGCACATGTTGGCCATCGATCCGGTGGATATGTGGCCATGGTAGGTGCAGCGCTTGAACAAACCGTCTTTGATTACATAATGCCGGGTCAAGCAGCCAGATTCCAATAGCCTCGGCAGTATAACGTGATTTAATTGAGATTGCTTTTGATGGGTTGCCTGGCACGCGATATGTCACATTGAAGGCTTGCACAGTGTTCGCCTGGTGTCTGCTTCCAACTAGATGAACGAAGATAACACTGTTGACCGATCGTGATTCCCCGTGCCCCCGCCACCGTGGATGGCGTTCTCGGATTGGTTTCGAAAGTTGTCTTGACGTTCGCTTCACAGAAACAACTGGATGAGTAGATACACATAGATGGGGTCTGAACTGTCGGTCTATCTTTGTTATAAAACCTGAGGATCGGGGATGTGGGGAATTGAATACGGAGTTCTACTGTTAATTGTCTGGTTGAGCCTATTTGTTAGCTATTCTGCGGCATGGTCACCTAGGAACGATAATCGAATAAACACAGGCTTCTTTCACACTTCTCGATCTAACTCTGTGAACTACTTATACAATTATACCGGCCTGAAGATGGATTATCAAAAACATGTGTTCGCCTATATGTCCTTATTCTTATGTAGCTTCACGATGGAATGGGTTCCGCCTTTTTACGTACGCCTCTGATTTTATCTTAACAAGAGCGTTCCTTCTGAAGTATACTTCAAGGATGTTCGGGATTATTACGTTGTAGGAGCTTATGCTGTAAAGAAAACACGCCACGGTCTTGCATCTCACAGAGCTTTAGAAGTGAGTCGGGATCCAGGATGCTGGGTGCCTCCACAAACGTCAAACGCGTGAACCCAAACACAAGCCACCTATGCACGAATAGTGCTGCTTACAGCAATAATATTCCCAGCAAATTTATCAGTCACGGTGCAATCTTTCACAAACACCCATTCCGAATACCGCAAATGCAATTCACATGGTGTTACGAAGTACTGTCGGACCAAGTCAATAAATGTGCAATACGCGATATACAGCATCCTGTTATTTGTACTCAACGATTGGGTTTCACATTATGCACAAAAATGCTCCCAACTAATTGGCATTCTGAACGTCAAGTAGAGACCGACAGAACAATATAGCTCCCAGTGATGAGGAAGAAGTTGGCTTTGACCTATTCAGGCATAGTACTTTTGCTTGAATATTACGCAGCTTTGATTTAGTGGTAAAGAATGCAGCTCGATTGACGGGAGTACGTTTTGGTTGATCATATGGGTAGAGCCCGATCCATTTCGCAATTATGCACCTTTCCGCGTGAACCAAAAATAAAACCAATGATCTGCTGGTATTATGTACAGTCATTTTTGGGAATAACCTTTGTTAGGCTGAGGTCCAGCGAAAAAAGATTAAGCCACTACTTTAGGTAAATAAATAACCCGTAGACGTAGCAGTACAGCTTTGAACGTTGTCCACTTCAATATCTATCGTGAAATGAAATGCAATGTGTTTGAGAGTACCACTCTGTTGCATATCTTCACAATCATGAAGGACTGGGTGGTTTCGCACAATGCAGCTTTATATTCCACCCAGAAACCTCCAAAGAAAGCAGTTCCACAACGCAGTGTATGCGAGGGAAGCCAACAACAGACTACCTTCAAAAAATGTGTAAATGATATAAATTGATGAGTTTGCTACTACAAGCCATTTCTGCATAAAAACTGGGTTTTCCCGTCACAACAGGGATATTTAAACCAAGGATGTCTGTGTATACCTGTACTGATATATGCGCTTCATTGCTTTGCAAAAACTTGAAATAATCGTTCGTTCGCGCCTGAACGGCCGTTTCCAAATTGCCTCGACCTCAAAACACTTCGAAGGCGAACTCCAAATTTGCCGCATGAACTTCACCTTTCGAAGAGTACCCAGGAATTTGCTCTTCCTATAAGTGTTATTTTCGGCTTATTAGCGTTTACCATTGTCTTCATATATTTATCTCGTATCTACTTTCCATTGGCGGACCTCGGTTCATTTGAACACTTGATTTCGTTTACATTTTGTTGCGTGGCTACAACATGCTTTGTTTTACTTGGCGATGTCCGCGTGAACAATACGCGCACACGTGCTCGTGGATCCATGAAACACACTACAATCCTTCGCGTGTTGGCTGACCCTGAACGCAAATGGTAACATTTGAATCTGTCCTCTTTGTTAACTTCAAAACTGCTCATTTGCAATCGATTCAGGCAAATCAGCAACCGGTTCTGTGTAACTCCTTGTGGTTAATGGTCTTTATTGGTCCTCACGAGCTACTTATAGAATGCATCTATCAACTGTCTAATGCTACCAGCAGTGATTTGACAGACCTTGTAGAGGTGATAAATCATGCACCAAATTTCCTTGCGAACACAAACTAACAGGTGGTGACGTCAACATGCCCAATATCTCGTGGACCCCGTTCTGAGCCTCATCAAGGGAAACTGAATTTCTTTTATGCATTCAACTGGGTGGATGAAACCAACATGTCAGCGTTCACCAGACAGACATATTTTGAATCTCATATTCATAAAAGATATCTTTTCTGAAGGAAGAACCGTCCTAGAACACTTTACAGGAAGTGATCATAATATAGTGTGTCAGTTCGACTTAAGTATGGTTATCATACAGGCAGTTGTGTTTTACCGTCCGACCAAACTCATTGATTGGAGTGCCTTCTTCTCTCTACCAAGATTCTTAAATTGAAATACGTTTCTTCTTACATTTGACCCAAAAGTAGCGACCGAGGAATTTATCAAACATTTCCCTCTTTCTATCAATATTCTGGCTCTCATGAATTCAGACCGCGTCAATTCCTAGGTACAAGGTGGAATCCTCACTGCAAAAGAGACTGATAGACTTAAAATACTAAAGTCAGTGCACATAAAATTACTAGATTCCCCTGTTAGTTCAAATGAACAACACGTTTGAGTACATGGAACATAGAATGCAACTGCGTCATATAAACGAAGAAGAGCTCGCGCTCGGTAGCAAACAAAGAGGCATGCAATTAGTGTAACTGATGAGACGAAGAAATTCCATGAGGGACCCTTCCGTGAAGATTACTACTCGAAAAGATAATACGGTTGATGATGACCCTGCTGAAATACATGAGATCTTCAACTCACACTTTGTTGCTTCGTCTGGCTTAGAAAGCACCGTATTATCCGTTATTACTTCACCAAAAAACCAGAGTTCTGAGCAGTGTACCGATTTAGGTTGGAAGCATCCGCTCACAGTTAGCTGCTACCAAACCCTCAATCGATCTTGTACCTGGTGGTATCCCACCAGTAGCTATCAGGTAAGGAAGTGAGGATATACCAATCAGCTCAATTTGTTCAAGCTGCTACTTTTATCCAGCACCTTCCGTCCCAAGTGGAAAAAGTCTTTCATTGTACCTTGCTGCAAAGGCGGTCCAAGGCAGCCCGTTAGTAACTATCGTCCCATCAACCACACATCAATCTGTTCAAGAATGTTCGAAGAGATTATAAATGTGCTATTGTAGAGTTCTTAA
>JTDE01009956.1:0-12049 GCA_014338405.1 Paragonimus skrjabini miyazakii | reverse complement strand
CTCCGTTGTCACAGACGCCAATGCTCAGTTCATCTACGTAGCAAGGACCATTTTTGGTGATGCTGCACTCCTATGTTTCTTCCTACATTTTTTCCTGCGGCTTGTTCGATGTCAAAATATATGCTCTGGTCCTACTACTGAACTGCCGAGATGTGAGTAGTATGGTGTGATCGCTCACCCTCTCTACTGTAGTTCATATTCATGAAAGAAGCCGAATTTATGGGTGTACAACAGTATTAAATAAATCACAGCCACCCATTGGCTGATCCTATTGACTCGTACAAAGTCACAAACTGTAAGTTGATTGGTGCAATACAGAACAACGAAAATATCGGATAACAGAAGGCGTAACATTGAGACTGTTTGTTCAATCCTGATCTAGTATCTTTAACGCGATGTTTGGATCAACCCCTTGTTAGATCCTCTATTCTTCTGGGGTTTGGATAAGCCGTGAATCAAGCAGGTTTCCACCACATCCACTTGTCGATCTTCGACTGATTACTCTTCTAAACTACGTCTACAGTCATCTTCGCAGCAGTTGTTGCTTCTGGCTGATCACTCTTCCAACATTTTCACACATGCGTTTGTTCCATGTTTCATTGCAATACTTGTCTGGTACCATGAGCATAGGATTCGCAAGGTACGGAATGGAAGGAGCTGAGAAGTTTGTGTACATGCAGAGCTGTACTGAATGGTCTGAGAAACTGGCCGCGTACAGAAAAGTCGTTTGACAAAATGTGTAGGAAAATTCACCGTTTATAGTGCTACGAGTTTGAGAAAATCACAGGATGTTTGTGTGGAAAACAGAAACCTAAAGCATATGCGTCCATTACGGCATATGATGTGCAATATCAGATTAGCAACTACATCTAAAGATTGGACATACCTTCGCTTTGTCTACGTTTCCTATGGCGAAGCCCCCTGAAGACTCGTTCTTACATTCCCAATGTGCTCGCGGATGCAGCTACTGGTAGGAGTAACGCGTGCGCCAATTTTTGTAATGCGCTTGTTTCCGAATTGCGATATTTGATTGTCTCGCATTTTCCTGTCACGCGCAATTGACCTGTATTTTGCTGTTATTGTGAAGTTAAGGACCCCTCGTTTAACGCGCTTTTCTTGAAATTAACCATCAAGTTTTATTAGTAGGTTGTTTTTCTGACTTCCCACGAATGAGATTGGCGCATACTTGTGTTCCATAAAAAACGCATCAGCAATCGCCACAAGAATTGAACCTGTTATTAACTTAATTCCGCTAATCAGAGTGAGTGACTGGCGAACTCTTCATCATGCCGTCCTACGTTGAATGGTTTGGTTGAACATGTGGTCCCGGCAGTCGGCTCTCTCAAGTGAAACCCCGATGTAGTGGGGACCAAGTTGTGGCTGAGTTACGTGATTCCTGCCGAACAGATAATTGGTTTCTCGTTCGTCCCTATTTCCAGTACACGAAATCCATTCTGCAGTACGGTTACTCTTTAACTATTCAAAAGCAGTAGACTAGGGAGATTTAAAAGAGAAAATCCTGAGGAACCAGTCATTTGGACAACCCAACGATTTTTATAGGCTAGTAATCGCCTACAATTTCCTGTATACATTAGTCGGCCAACGGGAGACGCAAACCAGATGCTGTCGGTCAGTGGCAAATTAAGACCATGAATAATATGAGCGCAGTATAAGTATGGAAAACACAATAAAAATTGGGTGCTTAAAGAAAAAAAAATCGAATTAATGGTCACCAGCCGTAAGCAGTGGGATGATGTTAGCTTCATTATCATCCCATTTTGGCCACCTACGGAAAATGAAGCGTCAGCGTGCACGCTCGGTGTCATCTTTGCCCTGGCGGTACCATTCAGAAAGTTCTGCATAATTAACCCCGACCACGGGAAGTTCGACGACTTGAAAAACCAGACGACTTGCTCAGAATATAAACCACTGAGGTCGAAAGATTTACTGCAAAACACGAACCACGTGATAAAAAGTTTTTTTTAAAAAAAAAAACAGAAATGTACTTCAAATAATCTCAACGGTCAAATATCTGCCATTTGATTGCGCCCAAGATGGACCGATATAGTTCAATTCTTCCTGAAGGAATCTGGAAAGCAAAACAAAGTGGCGAACATATAATGTACGAGATGTGAAACAAAATACCTAAAACACACACAAGCCGAGAAAAACACCAGGACGGTGACCACAAGTCCAACGCACAGCCGCTGGAGAGACCCAGCCTTAAGTGGCATTTGAAGGACGAGACGACGGTTGTTATGCCCTGTCTAGACCGTGCTTATGTCGGCCTGGATTGTGGTTGGCTGGCCTACTGACCAATCCGCCTTGTGCATGTGTGTGCACGTGTCTAGGTCAGCGTAGGATATTCACGCTCCACGAATCACTGCTGCAGTCCGGTTGACTGTCCTTGGCTCTGTTTGCCAGACGGCATTCGTGTACGTGTCTTACGTTGCGTGTATGCGACACGAATAAAACCGCTGCGTATTGATCACGTTTCGAACTAAAGATACCAAGTGGACATTCCAATCTTTCCCTATGGATAGTACACAAGCCAAACTCAATGGCATTAATAGCACCATCGACAACAAGCGTTCATAAAAAATGACTGGCAGTCTAGACAAGCCATGCACGATTGTTTCTTGTGGAAGGCCGCTTCGATCACAGGTAGTCATAGATACGGGTTGGTAATTCAACCATCGCATTACTAGTTGATTAAGGGGATATAGCGCGTCGAGTAGAAAGCTTAAAAACTTGTTGCTATATCTCAAGCAGAACTGCTAAATTTGAGGGTATCCACGATCTACAGGAAACAGATGAATGCCATCATAACGGTATATGGGAATTTAGAGATACAGCTAACTAGTAGTGACCTGTTGGGATACCGAAAAAAAGCTCTTGGTGAGTCCGGTGACAATGTGCAAAACATCTGTCGCGTTACCGCAACCGGTGGAAGGTTTAGTAATCCAGGAACCCAATGCCTTAACCTTTTCACCCAAAGCGCAACAGTAGCCTCCCAGTTAGGTTTTCCATCCGAAGGTATGCGACCGTAATCGGAAACGTGACCATGTATGTTTTACTGTAAACATCGCATAGGTCTCATGTGATGATTGTTCAACACCGTACCGGCCTGTGGTGCCGAATGCCAAAGGGACCTGAAAACATTAAACGTACATGTCGAAAGCCCCAGCAGTCATGGAAATAATTGCCTACAAATAACTAATGCCAATATTGATTGCTAGCCATGGTCCAGCAGGAGTGTCTATTTGGAGGAGTTCATATCGGCGGTGGATACTGAGAGTTAATTGTCACCCAACTAGGGTAAAAATCGTAGTTTCAGCATAAAAGGGATGCAACCTAATTTAGTCAAACAGCACCAAAATGCCCATAATTTACAAACAAACAACCGAGACTCAAGTTAGAGTAGGACGCATATGCACATCATTTCTGGAAGACGGTAGGCAGAGCGGACTCAGCTCGCATCCTCTGGTTAGCCGAAAGCAACAGGAATTGCGAAAGTGCGCATACACCCCAAAAATGATAGAGGATACGAACGTTAAAAACGTACAGAAGGACCGGCGAAGAACGCTTCTCCAGTTAGTGTCTGTTCACGACAGTCTAGTTCTCTCTTGA
Organism: Paragonimus skrjabini miyazakii; assembly: GCA_014338405.1. Lineage (NCBI taxonomy): Eukaryota > Metazoa > Platyhelminthes > Trematoda > Plagiorchiida > Troglotrematidae > Paragonimus > Paragonimus skrjabini miyazakii. Next base: position 8,419 of record JTDE01009956.1, on the reverse strand, counting down.
AAGAAAATGTCGCAAATGTTGATCAACCTCACGTAATCCTGAATATCTCTTAATGTGTATGTGTTGCAATTTAAGATACACGTCAAACGGCGAGCTCTAATACGTGGTGAACACAGCGTAGAATGAGAACACGTGACAACAATAGCGCGTAGCTTTATCGAACACGAGACTGAAGAAACATTACCAATGAGGCATAGATAAGACAAACAATCAACCAGTCGATTGCACAAATAACACGACTGGATCGTTCGGAAGAAGGACAGAGGTAGCCAAATACCGTGCAGACAACGACAGGCGCAGATGTCCCGGTAGGCAACATGCCTTTTCTGCAAAAAGGTTGTAATTCACATCGTACTGCCCCACTGAAAAGTTGATGCACCGTCTAGGGGCTTAGCGGCTACAGATTGAAAAAAAACTGTGGTATTGCTGCAACGTCAGAAATCAATTTTGGAAATTAGAAGAAATAATCACGAAAAAGGCACCTCCGTACTTAAGGACTAAAAACAACAAGCATCACAAAAGAACATAATGAAGACAACAACAAAAATTTGAGCAGGTAATCAGTTCCATTCAATTTTGAACGACAAGTAATGCGGCAGATAAAATCAGGTTGTTTTCAGAGACCCAAGCACTTAATTTAAAAGGACAATGAGTATGGACTAGGTGACTTGGCAGAATGCTAGCCTCATTGTAATCCCAATGTCAATCATTTGAGGGCGGGTTAAACTACTGTACGAAGTGCATTTGCCAAAACTCGCGTAAGCAGCCCAATTGTTGTGACGAAGATGAGTTAACGGTAATTGAACTCGTTACCGAAGGAAGCACGATTCGGTCTATTCCTTTCCTGACAAAATACGAAGAGCGGAACTTTGGCATTTGCAAGTTCCAGGGATAGAAACATTACCTAATACACAGTGCATGTTGGTTCTCACCAAAACGCCCACAAAACTTTAACAAAAATATGTGCTGGAATGCCCGCAAACGACAAGATTCGTGATATCGATAGAGGTACGATATTCACAAGCGCTTTGGTAACCTAAACAATTCGATGTTCTCATGAGAAAAACAAACTCGATTGATCCGGCTAACTCACGAAATATGTTTAGAACGACCAACTGCGTACCACGAGCCAAACGGCTCATCCAGTCGGCCATCGATCCAGTATCACGCATGACGATTACTTCAGGATATGATGTTCCAACTAGAACGGTACATTTGAACGGACTATAATTCAATGGATTCAAAACACGGAGAGGATGTTAACTGTTTCATAATCGCCACATAGAAAGCGAAATTTACGGAGTCGATAACCAAATAACAGGCTTTCTGACAGTGTTTGTGGAACAATAGTAGAATATTTATCTAACTTCTGAACCTTACTGGATCGTCTCTTTTTATTAAGCGCTCAATCGTTTGGACCAAAACTGAGAGGGATAAAAGACGTGGTAACACCGTCTATTATGAAAACTAGGTCATAGGGGCTCTAAATATATAAGACGAAACGATCACCACACATGACAGACAATACGCAGAGTGAATCAGACCAGACGGTCATATATGGCAGCCGGGGTGCTAGTACGAATCTTGTTGTGGTTCAGACAGCGTACAGGCGTTCGTTCACACCGCTGCAATCTGACTGACCCAGTGGAATAATACGGACCAATCCACCCGAAACTGGATCGAATGATCAATATGGCGTGATTCGTCTTGAGTGCTTGTTATGAGGTGCGCCTTCTAACCTTGATGTGCGTGTTTGCAGGAAACCGCACTTGCCTGCCTGATTTGCTTGATTTCGCACAGTTCGTCTGATGGACTACACACACTGAACAGTTGGGGTGCATGTACAGTTGTTCCATAAAACGCAAGTCACACTCGGAAAAAACGGTCACATGTTCACTCGAAATACGGAACCTACACAGTGTACTGGAAAGGTATGATTTTTCCTGTGCCTTTCCCAACTGATATACTTCCAGTGGTTGGGACATATCGGTCGGCTAAAACCATGTGAAACAACGTTCGTGTATGTTTAACCCCATACACACGGTATTCACTGCACATTTTCTCCCAATAATTTAGCTAGCTTGGGTTCGCATATAAAACCAAATAAGAGGGCGAGTAATGACAATGAACGTGTCGAATAGGCCTGAAAAAGCACCAGAGCGCACCGCGACGTCCACTTGCATGCAAACAGCAGTGATTGGGAAATAAGTCGGCAACCACACAGTTTGAATCACATGGACACTGACTAACAAAGCACTGAAATTCTAGAACAAGGTGGCAACGATTGAACGAAACAAAGTGAGAGACCTATAATGTTACAACCACAGCAGAACAATGGCAGGAGTCAATATAACGACTTCCGTACAAGGAGCAACGTTGACAATCTATTCAACAACATCCCCTTAGAATGCTAATAGTTTGGTGTCCTAGTTCCGTAAGCACACAATGAAGCATTTGACAAGGTTGATATGATGACGTGTTGATAACCAGAGTTAGGTACGGAAAGGAATGATCTATATCACCCACCCAAGCTACGACATTCCGGTAGTATTATTCACTCAGTCTAACCGTCGTGGCAGTGAAATCGACAAAATTCGACCACGTGACCACAGACTATGGCAGTATGAAAATAATCGTCCAGTTAAAGATACAAACTACAATGTACTCAACGACTTACTGTTCATCGGTTGGCGATTAACAGTCCAAGTCGCCATTGTGCTTTTGTCTGATATGCCTGATGACGTCGCGTTCTCGCCGGAGCTTACTATCGCAACCTTCATGAGGGCATTCAAACTGCGGACAATCCTCGGAATGTAATTTCAGATGTTCTTGTAAAATATCCCGTCTTACGAACACTTTATCGCAACCGCGGTAAAAACAGCAGAAGGTGGGCCGCTTCGATTTATGCGTCAGTTTATGACGTTCCAAATGGGATTTGAACGGAAATTCACTTCCACAGCCAGAGAACGCACATTTAAACTTCCGATCACGTTTGTGCGTCTCCTCGTGCGTGACGAGGCCTGATCGGGAAAGAAATAAACGATCGCATCCGGGTTTCGAGCAACAATACATTGGACGTTTGGTCTCGTCCAGGTGTACCAGTTCGTGTCGCTTCAGAAGCCCTTCAAATCTGAATCGCATTTTACAATCCGCATTAGGACATTCATAGGGGAGATCACCACGATGGACGACCGAATGTGTGCGCAAGTCCAATCGTGTGCGGAAAGATTCTCCGCAGTTGTCATAGGTGCACTTGTATTTCTCGGATTTGTTCTCATGTGTCTGTCTGTGGTGTGTCAAATCCGAAGAATATAAAAAACGACGCCCACATTTAGGGTAATCACAAATGTGAGCCTCTTCCTTCCTGTGAACAACTGAGTGCTTGTCTAGTCCAGACACACTGCTGAACACTCGTTTACATCCTGGATGTGTGCATTTGAATGTGTTTTCGTCACTGCTGTCTTCCGAACTGGTCTCGTGTTCAACCTTGAGCTGTGGTGGCGAATTACCAAGGACCTGTGGAACAGTTTCATTCAGGATGATCGATGGTCTCGTTGTGTTTCCGTTGGACTGGTCGCACTGTCCACTGTTTCGATCAGATGTGGCCAAACTAACCGTGGGTTCCAACTTAATTTGCTTGAACGGGCGTATCGTAGAACGGTGCATAACGGAAATACCGTGGGACAACCCGAGACGGCACGCCTTGGCAATGGCCGTCAGCCAGTGGAACGGTGACGGTTGGTTAATTTGCCGACGGTATCATGCCGTGGTTAAACGGACCATCACTCGCTCTACCGCACATGACGTCTGTTCTGTGATTGGTTAACGTCAAGCATTGGTGGCGTCCGTGCAACACACCGCTCAGACATGCTGGAGCGTGATTGGACAGCCGACCGAAGTCGTAAGCGAATCACGCACGCAACCTGTTCAAGGCCAGCGCGCCCGTCACTGATTGTCTCGAAATTGAGGACGATAGCCATCAATGATCGGAACGATGACAGTGGATCTACCGGCTGATTATTTCACGTTGTGGTTAAGCTATCAAGGTGAGATGGGACGACAGGGCTGGATACTGTGAACACAAACTGAGTCGTCGCACGTTACTTAGACTCTCTATGCCATGGCCCCACAATGTCAGGAGAAGGTCCACGGGCGCTGTGACAAGTCCGAAAACGGCCGTTTTCAGAAGGACCAGATTCACACATGCAATCGTATGTTGCTTGTCTCTGCTTTTGCATTGTCCTTTCAGCGATACGTTTTAGCTGTACGAAACCTTCTGACTTGTAGCAAACCAGGCATCTTCAAAGGCTGACAGTAACAGGCACGAGCGAGCAGACATCGCGGGATAGGCGTTTGTGAGTGGGTGGGTGAGAGAGGGCGAGAAAAAAGGGTTTAGCCAATTAGTCTCCGAGACCGATGGACGGCTGACGCAGCGTGGTGGGCTTGCTCTAGTAGTTTGGTCTTACGAAGCATTTAAACGTGCGGGAAAGGCTGCTATTGCATTTATCTTGTGCGCTACTAGCCATCCGTTAATTACAGCCACAACAATCTGAACTTCGGGGATTGTTACATGAGTCTGAGACGGAAGGTCCGAATCGTCTGAATGCAGTCAAGTCGTCTCTTCATTTCCCAGTGTCTGTGGCACCGCTACTGAGCAGTACAGTAAATAACACGGACAAAACGAAATCACGAGTCTAACTACGTTCTAGGTAAATTGTAACCTAGATACTTCTGGAGGAGCAACTGATGACCTCAGAAATAAGATCACTCCAGCGTTTGATGACTCAGTAAGAAAATAGTTGTCTGATTGAAGTCCGAGAATGAGTTCATTAAACTTCCGAGCGTGATCTCGCCATCCCCTATTAGCCACTAAGACATTGAACTATCCCACTAGCCTTTTGTTGAAGTTACATTGAATTACATCAAGTCACTCATCGGTCTATTAAATTCAGATGAACAGAGATCAAGGATTTCAGGTAGAGAATTAAACGGGACATGTCTCCGATTTATAGCCGGTCTAGAAGCTATCTCTAACACGCTCAACGACGAGTACATCTAATTGAGTTTGGCAAAATACGACCCAATTAACATACTCAAATGGTGGTCTCACATAATACGTGCAAAGCGTTTGGGGCTGTTTTTTCTCCATGTATCGGAAGGTTTGTTTCATCACTGAAAAAGTTGTGGTCCTCTAGAAGATGGGCAGGTGCATAATTTCATATGCTTAACCCAAGAGGAACATCCGCGGAGATTAAAACAGTGGGGGGAAAGTACTGATCCACTTTTGATTATAATTGTATCATAAGGAATGGATGCAAACCAGCGCGGTACTTCTAGTTGGATGGCAATTTTTTTAGGAGGAGGCCATAAGGGATAAGATTAATGGATTTATCAACATCGAATACGATAGCACCTGAGGTGATAATGTTGTCGTTGACCTTCACCAAGCTATTCAGGAAGACTGATTTAGTGTTTATGGATGGCCTATTTGGAAGAAGGTTATGCTGATTAGAAAAAGGAGTGTTTTAGCAAATATTTCATTGCTAATAAGTAGTTTGACAGATTTAGGACTTTGGATGAGACCCAAGTGTGAAAAATCTGGACTTCGGCTAGATTCGAACTGGCGATAGAAACACCATGCCCAAATTCACAAAGCGCTCTATCAGCTGAGCTACGAAGCCACGTCAAGAGCTCGGAAGTTTCACATTTGGACTCACTCATTCGTCTCACTGTCTCATAAGGAATCCATCAAATGTTCCAGGGGATCGACTGCTCCGGCAGAATTTCTTGAACAGTTCGCGCTGTACTCCAGTTTCTATGCTCAACAGTGGGGTTGGAGGATTCCAGTGTGAACTGTTCGGTTAATCCTACCGGGGCAGTCGATCCCCTTGCTTATTTGGTGGATTCCATATGAGACAGAGAGACGAGTGGGTAACCGAGTCCAAATGTGAAATTTCCGAGCTCAGTTGGTAGAGCGTTTGTCGCGTTTGGGCATGGTGGCTCTGTCGCTGGTTTGAAAACAGCCAAAGCTCCAGCTTTCCACAATTGGGTCTCATCTAAAATATCTTATTATTTTTCACAAAATGTCAATGAGGCAGAAGAACGGTATTTTCATGGTTTAAAGGTAGGCATGACAGTAACTTATTTTTGTGCGTGGATCCGGAGCGCCCATTTGTATAACATAAAAAACAGATCCAGCAGACTGGAGGCTGTTTCTTCCAAGCGACAAGAGTGGGTCACTTCTGAAAACAACCTGCCGTATGGGGTTAGGTTTGAATACAAGTCACTGAGATTAATAGAATTTTAAGTGCTAAAGAGCGCATACATTGCTTATATATCTGACTCTGAGTTAGTCAGCTACAAAAAACTGAATAAAAGCAGAAATCAAGTTTTCGCTGCAGAAATGGTAAAGATTAGGGAAGCACGAAGTACAATAAGAGGAGGTGACATTAAAATACGGAAGGAGAAGTGTAACACTGATAGAGAAATTTAGCACAAGTAAACTGTATTTCGACCGTCATTGACTTGCTAGCATTGCCATTATAAGTCGTATACTACTTCTGTTGTAAGCCAAGAACACGGATGGCGCCAGGGTTATTTACTCAAGGAAGCAACACAGGTTTTGCGTTTCAACAAGACAACAAACAAAACACTCATCTGCACACGGTACTGGGCCCAGACCGTCACGGTTGCCACAAACCCCAATGCTCAGTTTCTTTACGTAGCAAGGACTATTTTGGACGATGCTGCACTCTAACGTTTCTTGTATTTTTTCTGCGACCACTTCAATGTCAAAATATATGCTGTTGCCACACTACTGAATGGCCGAGGTGTGAGTAGTATAGCACGATCGCTTCTCCTCACCACGCTACAACTGTGCGCGCAGATAGTCACGTCAACTGGAGACTCGGTTCAGCATCACCAACATACACACTAAGTATTCGCCTAACGTCAACCGTTAGTCGCTTTGTCACAACGGACTCAGATATGATGTTCCAGAGTTGCCGCACACTAACATCAAAAGAATGACCTCGGAGATGGTGATTTGGTTTCAGAGTAATAATACGTCCACAGAGGACGCGATAGTTGATGCGATCTCCTATAAGTCAAAATAAGATCGCCTCTAAGATAACTATGTCACTTGAGTGACTGACACAGTTTAATCTATCTGAGTAAGAAACATAGTGAAGCGATTAAACACGTTTTCTAGACCTATGCCATAACATTTCACTCAAGTGAACTGTCACCATATCGAATAATCAATAAACTTGAATATCCAAATAAAGAGAGTGTACTGATCAGTTTAAAATTGAGTAGCTGTTTTGTTAAGAAATTCAAACAACCAGGTTTGCGTTCTGTGAGTCATGTAAACTTCGTTCCCAGCCAGGAGACAATCTGAAAACATTTGAGTCTCGCTTACAGATGGTAGTAATTATAATTCCTACCTCTAAAAATTACGCAACGTGATTAATTTCGACGAAAAATAACACATAGCTGCTCACACACGCCTCTGCAACCGTTTCAGCGCTTGAAAGGCAATGCTGGACTGGGAACCAGCATACGCCAGTGAGTGTAAATGCACAAAGTAAATATACGATATTCCAGAACGGGTTGTGCCATCATGACAGTTTGTCTCATCAAAATCTGAATAGTAAAAAAAATCGCATTCATCGACGAGACAGATTTACAAATCACTAAAAGATTGATCAAAACCAAACAATTTAATCCCGGAATCTAAGATATATCATGTTGTGGGTTTAGGTTTGTCGCGCTATTTGTAGACTCTGACCTGATGTTATATAGCCATGTTGTGAAAACAATAAGTGTCGCTCAACATGTCTCAGTTTTGTGACTTCGTTAATGAGGCGTGTCGTTCCAGATTCTGTCAATATGTTTTGTTTAGCCATTTTATCCGTGCCATGATGTGGAGAAATTGTTGCGTCATCGAGGTCGGTGTGGACAGCCCGTTCACTTATCCACACTGAGGTGCATTGTTCTCTAGATTATCGCTGCGTCCTGAAAAACGATATATCCAGGATACTGATAATCGTTTAGTTTGGCTCGACACAAGAAATTCACCATCATACAGATTTTAGTTAGGCGATTAGGATTGAGAATAACATGTTGACATGTGTAAATACTGATCTAACTGGGTAGGGCAGTCTATAGGAATGCAACAGCTGCGATCAATTGTGGGTGATGTTCAATCTATATGAAAATCGAAATCCCCTACTACTCATCAGTAATCAAATACCGCTCAACAAGTCAATGATTTCTGTGATTTCAACTTGGAGAGAAGTCCTAGTTGAGGGGTCATCGATTGGAGTTAACAGACAGTAACTGTGTCTCCTCTCGAGGCGATCGCGCAACCTGATAATCACTCACAAGCGAAAGTGGTTGAGTGTTCACATATGATAAT
>JTDE01009954.1:3573-14756 GCA_014338405.1 Paragonimus skrjabini miyazakii | reverse complement strand
GTTGAAACGTTAATCAATCAACAACAGCGTGTTCGTCCATACTGTCTGAGAAACAGATGCATACATATTGACGTCTACTACCAAATATTGTTTCACCGATCATTGTACACATTTCCAGTTACTCCCTGTAACCTATCATTTGTTGTCTGCTCACATTTCTTGGTGGGGGAGAATGTTATAATACTTTGTGTTATTTGTTTCTGCCTTCAGTTAATGATCGATTTACGTTTTCCATTTCAGCTGTCATGCGCCAATTGTTAGACAAATAAAGCCTATCATACGGGCCGCTTACTCTTCTCTTTCTGACTCAAGACTGTTCGTTTGTGCCGCCGAATCTAATTGTTTGCAACAGTGTCTTCATCAGAAATGGAGGCTTTCGGCTCTGTACGGTTTCCGCTTTGAATAATTCCAAGGATAATCAACAGTATGGAAATATCAACATCTAACTAGTCAAAAACAGCCGTAATCTTACGGAATCTCCCACAGCAGACGGCATCGGTTAACACGGGCGTGGATTCATCAATCCTCTTGCAGAGACCACAGGTCAGGGGAAGAATAAAAGCAACCGTTGCGAGAAACCATGCACAAAAAGTGAAGCAAAGTTGACCACCGAAATCTTTATTCAGTTAATTCCAAACGAGTTATTTTGTTTTCGATCGCCGACAAAACCGAAGGTAACTCCTGATGAATGCGTACTGAGCGAACACATTTGGTTGTCTCCTCGAGATCATTTCACATTGGCTAATGTCCACAACGCCGGTTTCGATAACGAGACTGGATCTTGATGTGGTGTGATGGCTTGCGCATCTCGAAGACCTACTGGGCTAAACTGGACGGTGTGGCCATCATACCGATAGGGTCAGTCATACTAGGCAAGCCAATAAGTAGAGGTCTAACAGACCACACTCTCCCGGCCCTCCAGGTTGGGGGTTGAAAGAAGGTTGGCATCTTTTTCCCGGTAAAAGCACTACTTCTGGTACAGGCTTTTGAGCCAAAGGCTTCCTGGCAGTATCTCAGCCTACACACAACCATGAACACTCACACCACCGTTAATTCCATACTGCACCGGCCCTCTCACAGTATAAACCGGGTCGCCATATCCGCTGCATATAGCAGGGTAAATAGGTGAAAACATGCTACTGTTGACCCTTCCCCCACTGTCTTGTAAAATTTAATTCCCTCCCGACTCCTGCAGGTTCTACAACAGATATAGCTAACCATAAAAACAATGTGTCGATAACTCTCACCTCCTATCATTCAGCCTCAGGACTCCATAGTCCCTTGCTTAGACCTAGTATGCGAAGTAATATAGGTGCTCTCAATGCCCACACTCGAAACAAGTAGGCCAACAGATGACTCTCACACGAACGTTAGACTCCTTGAATGTCGCTGTCTGCTGCACATTGGAGACTAGAATCTAGGACAACAGCCAACGTATAGAACTAACTGCACTTGCACTGTCTAACCGACACTCGTCATATGCTTCGGGTGACTCCGCGACCGCAACTACCGGTCAAGTTGCGGCAAGTATAGTCCTCAGCACGACGGCCACATTAGTGGAACGGATTTCTATTAACAGTAGACTACGTACCGTCCGTTTGGCAGGTTTTGCTAGGACCAACTCTAGACGCTAAACTTTCAATATGCTCCAACTAACTGTAGTGATATCGGTATCAAGGACGCGATTTACTCGGATCTGTCGGCTCTCCTTAGGTCGGCACATGGTTCCGATATAATCGTTCTGTCCGGAGATATGAATGCTTATGTCGGCCGCCTTAATGAAGCCGAGCCTGGTTTAGGTGGCAAGTTTGGGATAGCGTCACGTCGATCGGATAATGGGGGGCGATTGTTGCAGCTGTGCGCCGAGCATAGGCTATTGTTAGCCAGCACTAGTTTTAGACATTGTTTACGTCACTGCTATACTTGGCATCCGCCTTCTCCGAATCAGGCCTGGTCTCAGGCAGAACACAAAGCTGTTAGTTTAGGTGGCGTGGTTCGAGTCAGGACTGTCATTCTTATTGGAGCATCTACTTGGATTCGGATACTGCGTTAGTACTTTGTCGCCTTGTTCTTACTTTTGCTGAGCGACGACTTTACCGGCAGCAACGGCTGGCTGTTGGGAAACCAGCCATAGCGTCGGTAAAGCATAAGTACCAGCTTAGAAAACTGTCTTGGTGGTATTCACTCCCAAGACCCTAATAGCTGCTGGACACAAATCTCACAGGCCATTCGGGAAGCAGGTACTGTAGCATGCAGCACGAGGGTACAAGGGTTAAACAACTACCGGATCACGGAAAAATCCCTGGAGTTGTTAGAAGCCAGATGGAACATTCCTTCTGGCAGTTCACATAACAAGCTTGGGGAAGATGTTCGTGGGAAACTGAAACGTAGCCTAAACGCTGTTCGTGAGGCGTGGCTGGTGGAGGAAGTTAAGGAAATGAGAGCCGCTTTTGCTGCAGGGAACATCAGCAGACACTTCAAGCTTCTCCGTGCCACTGATCTCTTAGTGAAGCTATCATCTAGACAGATGGCACATTCATCCATAAGTCCAGAAAGTTGGAGCGCTGGGCGGAACATTTTGAGGGTTAATTTAACTGGCTTTCAGCTTTCACTGTGTTGCCGCCGCAAACTTGCTATGCACCGCCTTGGATGGCAGATTTGGCACCACCGACTAAGACTGAGGTCTGTAATTATATTTCGGTTCTCAAATCTAATAGGGTTACTGACCCAGAGGTCTCGTGCCAGCACTCTTCAACGGTGCTCAACTGTTATCAATGATGATAAAGAAAGTGGATCGAGGAGAATGCGTTTATCATAAACAGAGATGAACAACAGTTATAAGGTTGAATTTCACAAATAACTGCAAGCAAATAGAAAATGAGACATCTATACACACTCACAATTAACCCGTAGGACACACTGTCAGTAGAGTATTGTCCGTATTTAGTTAGATTATTTGGTGGTAAAAGTACTAGTAATATCGCCCTAGTACAATATACGACAGCGTGTTTGTTACCACAGGAACCGGAAGATGAAGTTTTACCTATAAGTAATCCGGGATTTGATTGATACAAATTCAACGAGATGCTTGACAAAACAAAACTTCCCATGCGCTATGCAGTTATGAATAGACCTGCCAGACATCTAACACTGGTCTTGATTGCCACTGCGATTTAAATGACAGTCAACGTGCTCAGTAGGAGTAAGATCTGGCAGGAACAGAAGCCACAGTAATCTTTCTATCACAGTTCAAACCTACCTTAGAAAATAATTGACCTATCAAAGAGATTGGTCCTCACTGATCACAGATACTTGAAATTTCTTTCAAACTTATTAGTAATACTTTGTTGTCATCAGTAAAAACGATAGACATATTCAACCTCTAATCGTGAAACGTGAATTGTTCCAAAATTAAGCGATCCGGTGTCTCGATTAGTATGCTAAAACGATAGACAGCATACTGTCTGAGTTTCCCACTCACCACAATAGCACCCATGGCACATCATTCACAGTGGTTTAGTCAACTCATCGCTGCAAATAGGTAATCACGCTGAGCCGAGTATGACGTGTTTCAAGCTGATTGCGAACTGGGGGAGGGCGGAAAAAATTAAAATTCGGAAAGCACATACTTGAGGATAGTACCAGGACTGGAGTAAAAACGAATGAGCTAAGTTAACACCAGCTGTTTCATATATACCAATAAAGGTTACTATTATCTAGCAAGTAATGTAGACCAACCTAAAGTCCAACTCATCATTAAACTGGCTAGCAAGATATGTGAGCAGCAAGAAAAACGAGTAACCTCTTCCACGTGAAATTGTCCGAGCCTTGGTTTGTGAAACGATATTCGCTTGTTGTTCTAGCTCCACCCGATTAATCCGGGAAACCGTTAAACACCCTTATTCAAATGGTATCAACACTCAACGGACGCTTAACCGTCAAAAGAACGACACCGGTTGCTGAAGGCAAGCAATTCAAGAACCACAACAACTTACATTTTTTGGTTGTCCAAGACACCATATTGTCCCACCCAGGTTGATCATATGGTAGCCCGAACGTGAGTCTAGGCATCAACTGGCTAACACACAAACACCAACGGGTGAAAGAGATAAGAAAAGCGTCTAAGCGGAAAGTTTTACTGTACATAGGTTAAAATATATATACAATATAAAAATAAATAATGACTCATCAGTGCACAGTCTAGTAGTTTAAAGCGTGTTTAACAAGATTCCTCAATACGTAGTGCGTTAGTATATTCAACCAACTGATCGACCAGGAAGGACTCCACTTCTTTGGACAAGGTGTCCTGGCTGCTCGGATTCACACAATCCCATGCGGACTCCAAGTGGGCTGGCAAACTCAGGCTAACATAGATAGAACACTGAAAGCGCTTGGCTATTCTACGCGACAGGTTCTCTTCATGCAATCCAAGCGAATTGCTCGAAACAGAAGTGGGTTTTGCCTTGTACAACTGACAACTGTGTAGGGAATCGTTCACCAAATGTGAAGGCACGCACAACGACAGGCCTGAAAAGCAATGCAAACAAGTTATTTGAGTCCGATCGGATTGTCTGGCTCCTACCAGAAAAAGTGCCCTCCTCCGTCCCAATCCATAGGAACAAAGCACCGTTGAGCTTCAAAATGTAGAAGCACAGTCCGGTTTTGAAGTTAGGGAAATCATGAAAGATGTTATGCCATATAAAAGGGGATTTGGATGCTAGCTGAAAAGGTTAATGGCTTCATATCATACGTATCATACCGCCTGGCCCTTGATATCGGACATAGTTGAAACCAGAAATAGAGAAACTGGCGAACTGAAATATACAGAAAGAAGCATTGTTACGCAAACATAAAGAACTAACTGAATTAAACTAACACAGATGGATCTGGTCTATTCTTGACTTTGATGTAAGCCAATGCAAAAAATTTCCACGATGAGCGCCGATAGCCTTCTGAGCCAGACACAGAGATGTTCAAATCAGACGTCTGTATGGATCCTGATGTCATTATGACAACTATGTTTAGTGAGGACCGAGTATCTGGTAGGATTGAACAAAAAAACTGCGAACCAAAATGTATCCTGGCCAACGCTTCATCGAAACGGCGTTGTTTATGTTCGACATCTCTGGAAGTAGCTAGAGAGTCTACACTTCTTAGTATCTTCCGAAGGAGAAAACAAAACTACTCATGAAGATACGTGAAGTGGCATTTGCCAGATGTTGTGCGAGGTAGTGGTGATAATCAAACATCATTCTACTAACTTAGTGTAACACTCGGAATTAGGGACTTCGAATAGCCCTACAAATCATACTTGAATTAAAACCACCCGCGTAAGTAATAAAAACATAAACTGGTCATACAACACTAATTGGATCGTACCCTTTAACACAGCGTGATTTCAGGCGGGATCACCAAAAAAAATCAGGTGTCCCAAGAGGGCAAATTGTTGGGCTAGAAATTGGGTGCAGTCGATCACGCCGTACACATACTCCCTATAGCATCGCTATAACGAAGAACAAGTCGCTCACTACAGCGAACCCCTTTACTGGCCTCCAGTGTTACAACGATGGTAACTGTATATGAGCCCAGAGAACTTTTTCCCATAATCAGATCACGTTTATCAACAGGACTTACCTTCACAGTCCAAGCAATTAATGGAACTGGGGAAAAAATATCCAGTATACTCAGTAAAAAAATGGGTGGAGCTTTTGCTATGAGGACAGTGGACCTTCGCGCGGTGTGGCCTGTTGCAAATCCCTCTGATCGACCGAGCTAAACTGGACGTTGCAACGACCACACCGACAGTCTGCCAGGCCATACAGACCAATATAAGGAGGTCTGTCAAACTACAGTCTCCTGCCCACCAGAGTGGAAGATGGATTAGGGTTGGGCTCTGATGTCCTCTCGATTCTCCAGAAAAGACAGTACTAATTCTGGCCAATCGCCGACCACCCATTGTGTGTTCAAGTAAAAGGCAACGAGTGAGAGCCCTAATTGGCATCTTCCTAGCTTAGGGCGTCTCGACAATGTCTCATGCTAACATGCAGGTATAACTTCCATGACAGTTTTGATTAATGACTTCGCCAGAGTTGATGAAGTACAGAAGTAAATGGCGCTGGTGTTGCGACCTCCACACATGGCTGGCGGCATCCGAAACGGATTAGCCCGTCACAATGACCAAAGCCAAATGACGGCTGCAGTTTAACCATCACTGCAAGTGGATTGCGATGAACCGTTGGTGTATGCGAACAAGAAAAACTGAACATAACTGATATAACCTATATGACATTCACTTGCGGTTCCATCCACACACTACATATCCGGTGTAAACCCGAAGGAATAAGATCAGTAGGTGTGTGAGGCCTTTGTGTCCAGCCAGTTAATGCTGACTAGCCAACTGATTGGTTAGCACGAAAAGAAAACCTTATCTCTCCAAAAATAAACAGAGAAACTGCAACTGAGAAGAAAGATGTAAAATGTAATATAAGCATCTCAGTATAGGAGTGCATGTTGATGCATTTTAGAGAAAATAAGGATGAGAAACAAAATTCAAATCGGACTACGAAAAAAAACAGGCAAACCACTCATCATACAACACACCAACAAAGAATGGATAGAAGACGACAGACACTCAAGTTTCTGAAAAAGGAGCGGATTAGTTGCCAAACGACCAAGGTCTTGGTCGATGCAATCTGAGCTTGACGTATTCGTCGTCCATTCGCCGACGGTCCAGTATGAGTACGCTAGTGACCTACTAATCCTAGGAGGCCGGCGAAAATGCGGCCGCACACGTCGCAATGCCATACAGTCATGCCACAACGACCTATGGCATCGATGGTTCCTCTGCGTACCGCGAGCTTTCGTTTTCGGCCGCGCAACAACTGCTCGTTGAACTCGCGGACGCCCGTCCGAACCGTAATCCTCCAGGACGTCCGGTTCAACGCTAAGTCTTCCCGACATGTACTGTCAATGTTATAACGTGACTTACCTGCTCGACCTCCACACATACACAAACATATATTTGAAGTGGCAGAGGTTTTACGACGATTAATAAAAAATTGCGGGTTATGTAAGGAGAATAGTGTACACAGACATTACACCTGTGAGTACAGAGATTTGCAAAGCTAGCGCCACCGACTTCTATTCCCCGACAAACCAAGCAGTTCTTAAACAATCTCAGCCAAGAAAGCTCAACCGAAGTAAACCTCAATGTCAGTGCTTTCATGTCACAAAAGCAAGCCGTGTGCTGCCCACCAGGTTGTCGCATCCAGACTAACCTATCACACGTAAGGAAAGCACGGCATGGTGACTAGTGAGTTAGTACTCAGGAGATCTGTCCAAGTAAACGAAGCCTGTGAGACAAGACTGATTCGCTTGGTGATCGACAGTGTCTGTCTGCCACAAAGACACGCCAGTGAAGTTCGTCACTGTTGGCACGGTATTCCCACTGCACACCGCCAATGCCACGGAGACATCGGTACTCGGAAACGAACACCATGAATATCCTCCAAGCGAATGAGCCAGGTTTCGGAACCATACAATAAGACTTCCCGTGCATAACATACTCGGCTCTACACTGAACAACTGAGAGTATATCGGCGATACAGATGGCGTAAGTTCACTGATGCCATCTGTTTTAACTACACGAATTGTGATCTCATTAGACATTCCACCAGTGTTGATGCAATCCCCAAAGTACAGAAACTTACCGACTACCTCTAACAGTTCACCACTCAAGGTGACAGCAGACCCCAAGCTCATACCAAACCAGTCCTCAGTTTGAATAAGACGTCTGTCTGGACTGGACCTTGACGCGGTGTGACGGCTTGCGCATCTCGATGACCGGTTGGGCTAAACTGGACGGTGTGGCCACCACACCGATAGAGTCACTTATGCCAGGCAGGCCAGTAGGTAGAGGTCTGACAAACCAGTTTCCTGGTCCTCCAGGTTAGGGGTTGGAGGAAGGTTGGCATCTTTTTCCGAAAAATGTACCAGTTCTGGTACACCGCCATCCACCCGCTGCCTTGCGGTATAGGCTTTTTAGCCAAAGGCTTCGGTTGAGAACCTTAATCGTTCTCCTGTCTAGGTCTGGGCGCCCTGACAGTATCTTAGCCCACACATAACCATGAATAGTCACAACACAAACAATTCCATACTGCATCGGCCGTCCCGCAGTATAAACCGGGTCGCATTATATGCTGCATACAGCAGGGTGGATAGGCGAAAACATGCTACTGCTGACCCCTCCCCCACTGTCCTAACAAATTCCGTTCTCAGACCCCTTCCAACCTCCATTTCTGATAGTCACTCCATAGGTCCCACAACAGATGTAGCTAACCGTAGCAACACTGAGCCGGTAAATTCCGTCTCTTGCCATTCAGCCTCATGACTTCCTCGCCCCTTGCTAAGACCTAGAATGCGAATTAATATAGGTGCCTTCAACGTTCGCACTCTAAAACAGATGTCAACAGGCCGCTCTTGCACGAACGTTAGACTTGTTGCATATCGATGTCTGCCGTATCTCGGAAACTAGAATCCAGGACAGTAGTCAGCGTATGGAACTAACAGCACCCGCACTGTCTACCCGATACTGGTTATACACCTCGAGTGACTCCACAGCCGCTGTTACAGGTCAGGCTGGAGTAGGTATATTCCTTAGCACGACGGCCGCAGCCTCATTGATAGATTGGATTCCTGTTAATAGCAGACTTTGTGCCGTCCGCTTGGCAGGTTCCGTTAAGACCAACTCTAGATGCAAGACTTTCAGGAATTTATTCATTGTGTCTGCTTACGCTCCTACTGACTGTAGTGACGTTAGCGTCAAAGACGCGTTTTATTCGGATCTAGCCTCTCTCCTTCGGTCGACACGTGGCTCTGATATAGTCGTTCTGGGCGGATATATGAATGCTCAAGTCGGCCGCCTTGGTGAGGCCGAATCTCGTTTAGGTGGCAGGTTTGGGATAGCGTCACACCAATCATATAATGGCGGACGATTGTTGCAACTCCGAGCTGAGCATAAGCTGTTTTTAGCCAGCACTAGTTTTAGGCATCGTGCACGTCATTGCTATACTTGGCGCCCGCCTTCTCCGAATCAAGACTAATCTCAGATAGACCACATAGCTGTTAGTTACAGGTGGTGTGGTTGTCGTTCTTACTGGAGCACGTACTTGCACTCAGATCATGCGTTGGTACGTTGTTGTTTTGTTCTTACTTTTGCTGGACAACGACCCCACCGACAGCTGTTGATAAATTGGCTTTACCACTGGTAAAGCATAAGTACCAAGCCAGCTTAGAAAGCTGCCTTGGTGGTATTCACTCCTAAGACCCTAATAGCTGCTGGACACAAATCTCACAGGCTATTCAGAAAGCAGGTACTATAACATGCGGCACATGGGTACATAAGTTTAACAACCACTGGATCTCAGAGAAATCTCTGAAGTCGTTAGAGGTCAGGTTCCTCCTGGCAGTTCACAAAATAAGTCTAGAAAAGATATCCGTAGGAAACTGAAACGTAGTCTAAAGGCTGATTATGAGGCTTGGTTATTGGAAAAAGTTAAGGAAATGGAAATCACTTTTGCTTCAGGGAACACCGGCAAACTCTTTAAGCTGATCCGTGCTACTGGTCCCAGGCGACCGTGTGTCAGTGAAGCCATCGGCGGGGTAGATGGTACACTAATCTATAATAAGTCCAGAAGGTTAGAACGTTGGGCGGAACACTTTGAGGTTTAATGTAGCTGGCTTCCTGCCTCTACCGTGCTGCCTCCACAAATTTCTGATG
The DNA here is from genome assembly GCA_014338405.1 of Paragonimus skrjabini miyazakii. Taxonomy (NCBI): domain Eukaryota; kingdom Metazoa; phylum Platyhelminthes; class Trematoda; order Plagiorchiida; family Troglotrematidae; genus Paragonimus; species Paragonimus skrjabini miyazakii. The sequence continues at coordinate 4,978 of JTDE01009954.1, read as the reverse complement.
TAACGCCCCGGTCGGTAGATTTAGAACCACCCACTGAGACTGAGGTTCGCAATGGCATCTCGGCTCTCAATCGTAATAAGGCTGCCGGTCCAGATGATCTCGTGCCGCCACTTTTTAAAGAAGGTGGAGAGGTGTTAGTTGAGGCCTTGACTCAGCTGTTTCAACTTGTATCGATGACGGAGACCATCCCTCCGTGCTGGAGTCACGCGATAATAATTCCTATATTCAAAAAGGGTATCAGGAGCTTTTTTGAAAACCACAGAGGAATTAGTTTGATCCCAGTCACTTCTAGGGTTCTGGCATCCATTATACTCCGTCGACTCACTGCAGTTCGGGAGTTGAACATTAGAGAAGAACAGGCAGGTTTTCTTCCTGACCGGGGATGTAAAGATCACATTTATACTCTTCGCCAAATTTTGGAGTAACGTCATGTGTACCGCCGGCCAACAATGGCCGTATTTCTCGACTATAAAGGTGCGTTCGATTCGGTGGATCAATCTACACTCTTAGAGTCGCTTAAACGCAGGGGTGTACCGACCACGTATGTGAAAATACTGTCGGCGCTTTACTCCCATACTTCGGCTCAGGTTGGGGTTTACGGTAAGCTGTCTGACAGTTTCAGCACCAAAGAGCGGCGTTCGTCAAGGCTGTTCCCTTTCACCTTTTTTGTTCACTTTCGTCATGGATTAAATAATGGAGGATTGTCTCCGGCAGTCACAAGATGCTGGTGTGGACCTCCTACCTGGTGGAAGGCTGACTGATCTTGATTATGCTAACGAGGTTTTGCTGCATGACAACTTTCAGGCGGCGCAAGCAACGCTAAATACAATTTTACGTTCTGCTAAGTACTTCGGAATGCGCTTTGCAGCCTCGAAATGCAAAGTGCTTCTGCAAGATTGCTGTGATTACGTAGATTTAATGTTAGATAGTGAAGTCATGAAGGTTGTTGACCGGTTTGCATACCTGGGAAGCTGCATCAGCGGCGGAGGTATGGGGAATGAAAGAGAGGCGCGTATTTCCAAGGCTAGAGTGGTGTTTACTAATCTGAGGCACTTATGGCGACAGAAGGGTATCTCTCTGAAGCTTACGGGTCGCGTATATCAGACAACAGTGAGGGTTGTATTACTATAAGACACCGAAATCCGGCCACTCAAGGTAGAAGACCTGAACCGTCTTCAGGTGTTTGGCCACCGATGTCTGCGTTCAATCGCTCGTATCAGGTGGCACCAACGAGTGAGTAACGAGGAGGTTAGGAAGCGGGTGTTTGGCACTGATCGTCAAACGAATTCTTTCGTTAAGTCCTTACACTTGCACATACTTAGCTGGTTAAGTCATGTACTAAGGATGCCAGCTAGTCGTCTGCCACACCGAGCACTGTTTGCCGACGCTGCGGTCGACTGGTGCA